>JAXHQA010000452.1:0-34608 GCA_034093135.1 Erigeron breviscapus
GAACATTTTTCAGTAAGTTGTTCAAGTTTATGGTTCTTGATATCCTGTTTTCATCAATTGCTTTCTGGGTTGCTTTGATTGTTAATTCTTGTTTTGGGTTCAAGTTTATGGTTCAAGTTTATGAGCTAAGTTGTTCAAGTTTATGGTTCTTGATATCCTGTTTTCAGACTTTTATGATTTATGTGCTTGTGTGATCAGTGTAGGAATTAGCTTATTTTCCGGGCTTATGGGCTTATTTGACACCCTAAAATTGTATGCTAAGTAAAATAGTTGCGGCTTTAAGGGGATAAAAGGAGTAGCTGACATATGTGTGACTTAATATACTAGACGAGTATGCCGTTTTCTATACTAATTGTATTTATTCAGCTACTTAGACCAGTACAAATTCAAAAGAAAATCAAGTAGGGAAGAAGGGGGGAGAAGATGAGGGTATCCCTAACCTTTACGATTAAAAGGGTCTATTTTTTCAGATTAAATGCCAATAAGTTTTACTTATCAAGATTAATTCATAGAAATATAGGTGCTGCATTTTTACCAAAACGTTGGTTTGAATTAGCGGGCAGAGGTGGCAATGTAGTCGGGTTGGGCTGGTTGGACAACAGGTCAAAAAGGTTAATTTGGTAGTTGGTACCGGATAGGCTGACCTGAAAAACACTCGTTGAACCTTTTTATGACTGATTGGATATGTAACATGTTTAAAAATTGTTATTTAGGGAGGAGCACCCTGGATTGCGAAAAGTAGAATGCAAGGATTTATACATAAAAGAGAAGATTGCAAGAAATAATATCACTGAATCCAGGGGGGGAAAGCCTACGACAACCAAGATAAGGTGTAAATTAGACAAATTTCGTGCAATTTTGGGTAAGCTAAAGGAGCCTCACAAAAAAGTTATAGCGACAACCCCTTTAGCAAGTCTTTTAGAATTGCAGACAGAAGGTTTTGGTCTACTCAAGGATGTAATCAAGTCAATTGCATGCAATTTTGATTATAAGGATATGACGCTAAAAGTACATGAGGGGGGTGAGACCCAGAATATTTTGATTAAATCAGAAGATTTCTCTAAGATAATGGGTATAAAAAATGGAAGTGGTACAACGGCACCACAAAATCCAGAATTGGATGATGATCTAATAGGTAAATTTTGTAAGTTGAATAACGGCAAGTACAAATATATATGTGAATATAAGGTTAAGGATGCACTTGAGAAAGCCCCTGAGAACGATGAGATAACTATTAAGCAAGCATTTGTATTAATAGCTCTCCATTACATTGTTTGTCCCGCCGCGGGGGGTAGATTGGGGAAGAATTGGTTGTGGTATGTGCGTGATGTTGGTAGTCTCAATACACAACCGTGGGTAACAATTGCTATGAATACTCTCAAGGAGGGCATTAAAAATTACCAAACTGGGAAAGGGGCAGAGAGGAATATTGGGGGGTGTGTATTATTTTTACAATTGTATTGTATGAAGATGAGAGGGTTGAAAGTTATGGAAGGGTTGAAAGTTTCTGAGTTTGGTAAAAAAGTGATTAAAGAGTTCCAGATTAAATGGAAGGTTAGTGAAATTGTGTGCCATATTTTATTATATTTATTAGTATTATACTTTTGTGATTTTTAACTGATTCCCCCCTAATTACAGTTTGACCACGCTCCTCCAACGAGAGGCAAAGTGGTGGAGAATATTTGCAAAACCATGAAGAATTTATCTCGTCTTATCAAGGATAAAAACAAAACAATAAGACCGAAGTTACTGGAGCAACTTTCTTCATCATTAGAGTACCATGAGAAACAAATTTCATCAAACCATTCCTTTGTTTCTATTGGCCCATTCAAAATCCGTAGTTCAAAGCCCATTGATGCTAAAGAAATGAAAATTCTTCAATATGTCTATGATGAAGATCCAAATACTGAAAATGAAGCACATGTAGCTTCTTTGGATGGCATGTATATCAGCAGGGCCGAAATGAAACAACATCTGAATGATAACTCATGGCTCGATGAGTTGATCATAAACTATGTTGCAGAATATTTGTGTGTTCGAGCATGTGACTCGTCACCAAATCCAAAGTATTGGTATCTTCCGACTGCATTTGAGGTTTGTTTGGTCTACACTTTTGAAAATAGCACTCATTATAATTAGCAATAATTATATGTGGCTTATGAATTTTCATTTATATGTGTGCAGAAAGAGACTAAAAGTACAAAAATTCAGCATATCAAGGAAACTTGTGCTCGTCTTAAGTGGGCTAAATTAAAAGCGGCTGATTCAGTGGAGTGTGATCTAGGAGATGTAGAGCAGGTATTTTGTGAAATGTGGTATAATCAGTCCCTATGAATGCAATCTTATTAGCCCTTGTTTTTGATTTTTAATTTGTTCATTCTAAGTTGAAATAAGCTCAGTAGGCCATTAAGACCTGCTCATCAGTCCCTATAGCTTATTTCTTAATCAGTCCCTATAAATAATGTTTTTTTTTTTTCTTTCTTATTATTAGTTCTTTGTTCCCGTGCTTCATAATTCTCACTTCAAGCTAGTGGTGGCGTACATGAAGGAAAAGAGGCTGGAGGTTTGGGACAGCCTTAACAATGAAAAACTTGGGCCGGAGGATGCTGATCTACTCAATCGTGTGGTAATGACCACTTCCCCTTGACTTTTTTTTTTTTGGGTGTGAAAAGTGAAATTTAAGTATGATTGGAAATTTATAGCACATAAGCTTTCTCAGCAAATTCATACCACTTCCCCTTTTGGTTGGATGATGCCCTTGATTGTTGTCATTACATACCTTCTTGTCATGTAGGGTGTTTTTTTTTTTTTTTTTTTTTTTTTTTTTTTTTTTTTTTTTTTTTTTTTTTTTTTTTTTTTTTTTTTTTTTTTTTTTTTTTTTTTTTTTTTTTTTTTTTTTTTTTTTTTTTTTTTTTTTTTTGGGTGTGAAAAGTGAAATTTAAGTATGATTGGAAATTTATAGCACATAAGCTTTCTCAGCAAATTCATACCACTTCCCCTTTTGGTTGGATGATGCCCTTGATTGTTGTCATTACATACCTTCTTGTCATGTAGGGTTTTTTTTTTTTTTTTTTTTTTTTTTTTTTTTTTTTTTTTTTTTTTTTTTTTTTTTTTTTTTTTTTTTTTTTTTTTTTTTTTTTTTTTTTTTTTTTTTTTTTTTTTTTTTTTTTTTTTTTTTTTTTTTTTTTTTTTTTTTTTTTTTTTTTTTTTTTTTTTTTTTTTTTTTTTTTTTTTTTTTTTTTTTTTTTTTTTTTTTTTTTTTTTTTTTTTTTTTTTTTTTTTTTTTTTTTTTTTTTTTTTTTTTTTTTTTTTTTTTTTTTTTTTTTTTTTTTTTTTTTTTTTTTTTTTTTTTTTTTTTTTTTTTTTTTTTTTTTTTTTTTTTTTTTTTTTTTTTTTTTTTTTTTTTTTTTTTTTTTTTTTTTTTTTTTTTTTTTTTTTTTTTTTTTTTTTTTTTTTTTTTTTTTTTTTTTTTTTTTTTTTTTTTTTTTTTTTTTTTTTTTTTTTTTTTTTTTTTTTTTTTTTTTTTTTTTTTTTTTTTTTTTTTTTTTTTTTTTTTTTTTTTTCCCCTTGACTTTTTTTTTTTTGGGTGTGAAAAGTGAAATTTAAGTATGATTGGAAATTTATAGCACATAAGCTTTCTCAGCAAATTCATACCACTTCCCCTTTTGGTTGGATGATGCCCTTGATTGTTGTCATTACATACCTTCTTGTCATGTAGGGTGTTTTTTTTTTTTTTTTTTTTTTTTTTTTTTTTTTTTTTTTTTTTTTTTTTTTTTTTTTTTTTTTTTTTTTTTTTTTTTTTTTTTTTTTTTTTTTTTTTTTTTTTTTTTTTTTTTTTTTTTTTTTTTTTTTTTTTTTTTTTTTTTTTTTTTTTTTTTTTTTTTTTTTTTTTTTTTTTTTTTTTTTTTTTTTTTTTTTTTTTTTTTTTTTTTTTTTTTTTTTTTTTTTTTTTTTTTTTTTTTTTTTTTTTTTTTTTTTTTTTTTTTTTTTTTTTTTTTTTTTTTTTTTTTTTTTTTTTTTTTTTTTTTTTTTTTTTTTTTTTTTTTTTTTTTTTTTTTTTTTTTTTTTTTTTTTTTTTTGTACTTGCCTTTTAAGAATCATAATACACTGTTTAAACATAGAGAGTTGCTGATGACACATCTGTTTGATATTGCAGTGGCACTCAGCAGAAGAGAGATACAATCTTGCTGTTAGAATATTAACAGCAAAAGAAAACCAAATGTTGACGACGTTAGACCCAATGAGTTCCGACAATGCGAACAAGACAACGGATGATACCAATGAGAAACAGTGGTGGAGTAGTACTGTGATGAACCATATGAATGATAATACTGCCAACTTCAATGTTGAACAGTCTTTCGGAGCTGGTAATGTCGTCTCCTTTAATTACTCTTATCGGTCAAAATCCTCTCATACTTTTGAACTTCCACATAGTCCCGACAAAATAAGTAATATTCATTTAAATACTCTTATCTATCTGTTTTAACGAGCAGGGAAACGTCTCTCCACTTCAGTGATCAGGATGATGATCAGAATGATGGAGCCCTCTTCAATGATGTGAATGATGGAGTGGGTAGACAATTAGGAGAAGGGGAAACGCCTCTCCACTTCAATGATAAGGATGATGGTCCCCCCGTCAATGATGTGAATGATGGAGTGGGTAGACAATTAGGAGAAGGGGAAACGCCTCTCCACTTCAATGATAAGGATGATGGTCCCCCCGTCAATGATGTGAATGATGGAGTGGGTAGACAATTAGGAGAAGGGGAAACGCCTCTCCACTTCAATGATAAGGATGATGGTCCCCCCGTCAATGATGTGAATGATGGAGTGGGTAGACAATTAGGAGAAGGGGAAACGCCTCTCCACTTCAATGATAAGGATGATGGTCCCCCCGTCAATGATGTGAATGATGGAGTGGGTAGACAATTAGGAGAAGGGGAAACGCCTCTCCACTTCAATGATAAGGATGATGGTCCCCCCGTCAATGATGTGAATGATGGAGTGGGTAGACAATTAGGAGAAGGGGAAACGCCTCTCCACTTCAATGATAAGGATGATGGTCCCCCCGTCAATGATGTGAATGATGGAGTGGGTAGACAATTAGGAGAAGGGGAAACGCCTCTCCACTTCAATGATAAGGATGATGGTCCCCCCGTCAATGATGTGAATGATGGAGTGGGTAGACAATTAGGAGAAGGGGAAACGCCTCTCCACTTCAATGATAAGGATGATGGTCCCCCCGTCAATGATGTGAATGATGGAGTGGGTAGACAATTAGGAGAAGGGGAAACGCCTCTCCACTTCAATGATAAGGATGATGGTCCCCCCGTCAATGATGTGAATGATGGAGTGGGTAGACAATTAGGAGAAGGGGAAACGCCTCTCCACTTCAATGATAAGGATGATGGTCCCCCCGTCAATGATGTGAATGATGGAGTGGGTAGACAATTAGGAGAAGGGGAAACGCCTCTCCACTTCAATGATAAGGATGATGGTCCCCCCGTCAATGATGTGAATGATGGAGTGGGTAGACAATTAGGAGAAGGGGAAACGCCTCTCCACTTCAATGATAAGGATGATGGTCCCCCCGTCAATGATGTGAATGATGGAGTGGGTAGACAATTAGGAGAAGGGGAAACGCCTCTCCACTTCAATGATAAGGATGATGGTCCCCCCGTCAATGATGTGAATGATGGAGTGGGTAGACAATTAGGAGAAGGGGAAACGCCTCTCCACTTCAATGATAAGGATGATGGTCCCCCCGTCAATGATGTGAATGATGGAGTGGGTAGACAATTAGGAGAAGGGGAAACGCCTCTCCACTTCAATGATAAGGATGATGGTCCCCCCGTCAATGATGTGAATGATGGAGTGGGTAGACAATTAGGAGAAGGGGAAACGCCTCTCCACTTCAATGATAAGGATGATGGTCCCCCCGTCAATGATGTGAATGATGGAGTGGGTAGACAATTAGGAGAAGGGGAAACGCCTCTCCACTTCAATGATAAGGATGATGGTCCCCCCGTCAATGATGTGAATGATGGAGTGGGTAGACAATTAGGAGAAGGGGAAACGCCTCTCCACTTCAATGATAAGGATGATGGTCCCCCCGTCAATGATGTGAATGATGGAGTGGGTAGACAATTAGGAGAAGGGGAAACGCCTCTCCACTTCAATGATAAGGATGATGGTCCCCCCGTCAATGATGTGAATGATGGAGGGCTCGGTAGAAAACTAAATAAACTTTTTTTAATAACAATTTGAATTATTAACATTATTAGTAAAAGAATTGCAATTGTTGTTGGATCAGGAAAATAAGCTTGCTGAGAGAATAGAGTCAAAGGAATACAAACTAGCCATTAAGAATCTTGTGGAGGAACTACTGGGATGTCGAAGGAAAGGAATTTTGTCCGGGGAAACTTCAATACAGTTGACTCTTCAGTTTCTCTACAGTCATGACAAGTGAGGAACTTCTTTCTTCTAGTAGTGCTGTTTAGATCTATTTTGGCAGGTTGGGTATGAGTTGAGGTGGGTCGTATCAGATAAATTTACTTGAAAGACTTGTTCTTTTTGTATATAATTTGTGTGTCATATAGTCATAGTTTTATGGTTGGGTATGAGTTGAGGTGGGTCGTATCAGATAAATTTACTTGAAAGACTTGTTCTTTTTGTATATAATTTGTGTGTCATATAGTCATAGTTTTATGGTTGGGTATGAGTTGAGGTGGGTCGTATCAGATAAATTTACTTGAAAGACTTGTTCTTTTTGTATATAATTTGTGTGTCATATAGTCATAGTTTTATGGTTGGGTATGAGTTGAGGTGGGTCGTATCAGATAAATTTACTTGAAAGACTTGTTCTTTTTGTATATAATTTGTGTGTCATATAGTCATAGTTTTATGGTTGGGTATGAGTTGAGGTGGGTCGTATCAGATAAATTTACTTGAAAGACTTGTTCTTTTTGTATATAATTTGTGTGTCATATAGTCATAGTTTTATGGTTGGGTATGAGTTGAGGTGGGTCGTATCAGATAAATTTACTTGAAAGACTTGTTCTTTTTGTATATAATTTGTGTGTCATATAGTCATAGTTTTATGGTTGGGTATGAGTTGAGGTGGGTCGTATCAGATAAATTTACTTGAAAGACTTGTTCTTTTTGTATATAATTTGTGTGTCATATAGTCATAGTTTTATGGTTGGGTATGAGTTGAGGTGGGTCGTATCAGATAAATTTACTTGAAAGACTTGTTCTTTTTGTATATAATTTGTGTGTCATATAGTCATAGTTTTATGGTTGGGTATGAGTTGAGGTGGGTCGTATCAGATAAATTTACTTGAAAGACTTGTTCTTTTTGTATATAATTTGTGTGTCATATAGTCATAGTTTTATGGTTGGGTATGAGTTGAGGTGGGTCGTATCAGATAAATTTACTTGAAAGACTTGTTCTTTTTGTATATAATTTGTGTGTCATATAGTCATAGTTTTATGGTTGGGTATGAGTTGAGGTGGGTCGTATCAGATAAATTTACTTGAAAGACTTGTTCTTTTTGTATATAATTTGTGTGTCATATAGTCATAGTTAATTTCACTCCTATTATAAACTGCTATCAAAACTTTGTTGGTGATTCTAAACCTTTCCCATGTATGATTTCAGGACTGGTTGAGCAGGGCCACTAACTGGGCGAAATTCAGTGCAACAGCCGGGCTTGGTGTTATTCACCGAGGCCACCTGCAGCAAGGAAGGTCACTGATGGCTCCTTATCTTCCTCAGATCGGGTCTGGTGGTGGGGGTAGTCCCTATTCTGAAGGTGGCGCCCTCTATGCCCTGGGTTTGATTCATGCATATCATGAGAAGGCATCAAACAGTTTCTGAGGGATAGCCTACGCAGTACTAATGTTGAGGTGATTTTTTTTTTCCAGCCAAAATAGTGTATTTATAGGGATTATAGTTATATTGACTTGTATACTGTTTGTTGCAGGTTGTTCAACACGGTGCTTGCTTAGGTCTTGGTCTGTCGGCTCTTGGGACTGCTGATGAAGAGATTTATGATGAGATAAAGAGCGTTCTTTACACTGATAGTGCTGTTGCGGGTGAAGGCGCAGGTATTAGTATGGGTCTGCTGATGGTTGGAACTGCAAGTGAGAAGGCAGCAGAGATGCTGGTGTATGCTCATGAGACACAACATGAGAAGATTATAAGGTAAAAGTGTAAAACGTGTCGATTGTCTATCAAAAGTATACTTTGGGTGACTTTCAACCTGATTAATTTAAAGTTAAGTTTTTGTGATTATACCTGGTTATTCCTTATAAAACATAATCCGAGTCACCTTTTTTTTTTACTAGTTTAGATTTTGGTGTTGTTAATTTTTAATAATGTCCCTATCTTTAAATAGGTTTTTTTTTTTTTTTTTTTTGTTTTTTTTTTTCTTATTTTTATCACTTAACTTACTTTTAAAGTTTTTTTTTTTTTTTTTTTTTTTTTTTTTTTTTTTTTTTTTTTTTTTTTTTTTTTTTTTTTTTTTTTTTTTTTTTTTTTTTTTTTTTTTTTTTTTTTTTTTTTTTTTTTTTTTTTTTTTTTTTTTTTTTTTTTTTTTTTTTTTTTTTTTTTTTTTTTTTTTTTTTTTTTTTTTTTTTTTTTTTTTTTTTTTTTTTTTTTTTTTTTTTTTTTTTTTTTTTTTTTTTTTTTTTTTTTTTTTTTTTTTTTTTTTTTTTTTTTTTTTTTTTTTTTTTTTTTTTTTTTTTTTTTTTTTTTTTTTTTTTTTTTTTTTTTTTTTTTTTTTTTTTTTTTTTTTTTTTTTTTTTTTTTTTTTTTTTTTTTTTTTTTTTTTTTTTTTTTTTTTTTTTTTTTTTTTTTTTTTTTTTTTTTTTTTTTTTTTTTTTTTTTTTTTTTTTTTTTTTTTTTTTTTTTTTTTTTTTTTTTTTTTTTTTTTTTTTTTTTTTTTTTTTTTTTTTTTTTTTTTTTTTTTTTTTTTTTTTTTTTTTTTTTTTTTTTTTTTTTTTTTTTTTTTTTTTTTTTTTTTTTTTTTTTTTTTTTTTTTTTTTTTTTTTTTTTTTTTTTTTTTTTTTTTTTTTTTTTTTTTTTTTTTTTTTTTTTTTTTTTTTTTTTTTTTTTTTTTTTTTTTTTTTTTTTTTTTTTTTTTTTTTTTTTTTTTTTTTTTTTTTTTTTTTTTTTTTTTTTTTTTTTTTTTTTTTTTTTTTTTTTTTTTTTTTTTTTTTTTTTTTTTTTTTTTTTTTTTTTTTTTTTTTTTTTTTTTTTTTTTTTTTTTTTTTTTTTTTTTTTTTTTTTTTTTTTTTTTTTTTTTTTTTTTTTTTTTTTTTTTTTTTTTTTTTTTTTTTTTTTTTTTTTTTTTTTTTTTTTTTTTTTTTTTTTTTTTTTTTTTTTTTTTTTTTTTTTTTTTTTTTTTTTTTTTTTTTTTTTTTTTTTTTTTTTTTTTTTTTTTTTTTTTTTTTTTTTTTTTTTTTTTTTTTTTTTTTTTTTTTTTTTTTTTTTTTTTTTTTTTTTTTTTTTTTTTTTTTTTTTTTTTTTTTTTTTTTTTTTTTTTTTTTTTTTTTTTTTTTTTTTTTTTTTTTTTTTTTTTTTTTTTTTTTTTTTTTTTTTTTTTTTTTTTTTTTTTTTTTTTTTTTTTTTTTTTTTTTTTTTTTTTTTTTTTTTTTTTTTTTTTTTTTTTTTTTTTTTTTTTTTTTTTTTTTTTTTTTTTTTTTTTTTTTTTTTTTTTTTTTTTTTTTTTTTTTTTTTTTTTTTTTTTTTTTTTTTTTTTTTTTTTTTTTTTTTTTTTTTTTTTTTTTTTTTTTTTTTTTTTTTTTTTTTTTTTTTTTTTTTTTTTTTTTTTTTTTTTTTTTTTTTTTTTTTTTTTTTTTTTTTTTTTTTTTTTTTTTTTTTTTTTTTTTTTTTTTTTTTTTTTTTTTTTTTTTTTTTTTTTTTTTTTTTTTTTTTTTTTTTTTTTTTTTTTTTTTTTTTTTTTTTTTTTTTTTTTTTTTTTTTTTTTTTTTTTTTTTTTTTTTTTTTTTTTTTTTTTTTTTTTTTTTTTTTTTTTTTTTTTTTTTTTTTTTTTTTTTTTTTTTTTTTTTTTTTTTTTTTTTTTTTTTTTTTTTTTTTTTTTTTTTTTTTTTTTTTTTTTTTTTTTTTTTTTTTTTTTTTTTTTTTTTTTTTTTTTTTTTTTTTTTTTTTTTTTTTTTTTTTTTTTTTTTTTTTTTTTTTTTTTTTTTTTTTTTTTTTTTTTTTTTTTTTTTTTTTTTTTTTTTTTTTTTTTTTTTTTTTTTTTTTTTTTTTTTTTTTTTTTTTTTTTTTTTTTTTTTTTAAGATGAACTTAGTTATGCATAAATGCGTGGGAATTGCTATCATTTACATTTTAAATTAAATCTTGATGCGCAGGGGGTTATCATTAGGTATTGCTCTCACAGTGTACGGGAGAGAAGAAGAAGCGGATACCTTAATTGAACAAATGACTCGGGATCAAGATTCCATACTACGTTATGGTGGCATGTATGCATTAGGATTAGCGTACAGTGGGACAGCAAATAACAAGGCAATTGGTAAATTACTTCACTCTGCTGTATCAGATGTCAGTGATGATGTCAGGAGGACTGCTGTTTTAGCCCTTGGATTTGTCATGTACTCTGAGCCCGAACAAGTGAATACTATTTCAATAAACCTAAGTCCGCATCAGTCCATCAGTATTATGGATTTGATAATTTCTAATTGGATCGCTTTCAGTCTCTTGTCATTGTCATTTTTTTTGGTGCATGTTTTTTGCATCTACAGTAGAGGTGGCAAAATGTGGGCGGGTTTATGTAAAAATGGGTAAGTTTTGGTAGCAGGATTGACCCTTTCTCTTAACGCTTGTGGAAAAATTAAATTTTAATAATTATTCAGTGTCTAACGTGATTACAAGGTTTGTAGTATTTCAGTAACCATTTTAAAATGATGTTTTTATGCCTTAAAGTTGCACCTTCCATGACTTGTCCTTTGTGACCATTCGACTCATTTTCTATGTTATATATTTATTCATCTAACTCCTGTGTTCTTCTTTACTGCAGATGCCTCGTATGGTCTCCTTGCTGTCCGAGTCTTATAACCCGCATGTGCGCTATGGGGCAGCTATGGCTGTAGGGATTTCTTGTGCCGGTACGGGCTTAAGCGAGGCTATATCGTTGTTAGAACCTCTGACATCGGATGTAACTGACTTTGTTCGTCAAGGTGCTCTAATCTCAATGGCCATGGTCCTGATCCAAATAAGTGAAGCTAGTGACTCCCGTGTAGGGGCGTTCAGGTTTTTTTTCCTATCCATTTGTCCTAGTTTATCTGTTTGAACCAATTTGACCATCTGTATCGGATTAGTTAAAGTTGCCATTCATATTATATTTATTTTTATTTTAAATAGATTTCAAAATTCACCACTTTTAGAGGTGGTAGTGTGACTTTTAACCTCTGCCATTTATCCTTGAATCCGTTTCATGGATACGACTTTTTTGAGATGCAACACAATTATTCGACTCTGCGGGATTAAAAGCTATTAGTTTGTTTGCATCTGAATGTATGA
Source organism: Erigeron breviscapus (assembly GCA_034093135.1). Classification (NCBI taxonomy): domain Eukaryota; kingdom Viridiplantae; phylum Streptophyta; class Magnoliopsida; order Asterales; family Asteraceae; genus Erigeron; species Erigeron breviscapus. Next base: position 11,547 of record JAXHQA010000452.1, read on the forward strand.
AAAATGGTACTTGGCTACAATTCTTACTATTGTTTTTGCTTTTTATGCATCTGACAGGTGGATAGTCCTGCTGGAGAGAAGGAAAAGAAAGCTGAACCTGAACCAACTTTCCAGATCTTAACAAACCCTACAAGAGTGGTTCCTGCTCAGGAGAAGTATATTAAATTCTTGGAAGACAGTAGATATGCTCCAGTGAAAGCAGCTGCGTCTGGTTTTGTTCTATTAAAAGACCTCGGCCCAACTGAACCAGAAGTTTTGGCCCTAACAGATGCGCCTGCATCAACCGCATCCACCGCTGCAGGTGCAACCGCAGCTGCACAATCCGGGTCTACTGAAGCCATGGCTGTGGATGATGAGCCATGGCTTTTGATCTCATCGAAAATGAGCATCAAGCGTTTCTTTTGAGTGTGAGAGATAGACTCTCAAGTCCCAAGTTAAAACCCGAACTGCCAGTAGCCACAGAGACTGATACTGCTCAAAGCGGAAATCCATCAGGGTCAGAGGAGACTCAAATGGCTGATGAAACCCCCAAACATCTATCGCTCGTGTGCCAGAATCTGACCCTGCTGAAGTGACCTATGCTGAGAGGCTGGCCAAAATGAAAGGAATTTTGTCCGGGGAAACTTCAATACAGTTGACTCTTCAGTTTCTCTACAGTCATGACAAGTGAGGAACTTCTTTCTTCTAGTAGTGCTGTTTAGATCTATTTTGGCAGGTTGGGTATGAGTTGAGGTGGGTCGTATCAGATAAATTTACTTGAAAGACTTGTTCTTTTTGTATATAATTTGTGTGTCATATAGTCATGGTTAATTCTATGAAATAACAACAAAAAAACGTATTTTCTGCTTGACTTTAAGTTGGAATGCCACTGCTCTGACCCTGCTGAAGTGACCTATGCTGAGAGGCTGGCCAAAATGAAAGGAATTTTGTCCGGGGAAACTTCAATACAGTTGACTCTTCAGTTTCTCTACAGTCATGACAAGTGAGGAACTTCTTTCTTCTAGTAGTGCTGTTTAGATCTATTTTGGCAGGTTGGGTATGAGTTGAGGTGGGTCGTATCAGATAAATTTACTTGAAAGACTTGTTCTTTTTGTATATAATTTGTGTGTCATATAGTCATGGTTAATTCTATGAAATAACAACAAAAAAACGTATTTTCTGCTTGACTTTAAGTTGGAATGCCACTGCTCTGACCCTGCTGAAGTGACCTATGCTGAGAGGCTGGCCAAAATGAAAGGAATTTTGTCCGGGGAAACTTCAATACAGTTGACTCTTCAGTTTCTCTACAGTCATGACAAGTGAGGAACTTCTTTCTTCTAGTAGTGCTGTTTAGATCTATTTTGGCAGGTTGGGTATGAGTTGAGGTGGGTCGTATCAGATAAATTTACTTGAAAGACTTGTTCTTTTTGTATATAATTTGTGTGTCATATAGTCATGGTTAATTCTATGAAATAACAACAAAAAAACGTATTTTCTGCTTGACTTTAAGTTGGAATGCCACTGCTCTGACCCTGCTGAAGTGACCTATGCTGAGAGGCTGGCCAAAATGAAAGGAATTTTGTCCGGGGAAACTTCAATACAGTTGACTCTTCAGTTTCTCTACAGTCATGACAAGTGAGGAACTTCTTTCTTCTAGTAGTGCTGTTTAGATCTATTTTGGCAGGTTGGGTATGAGTTGAGGTGGGTCGTATCAGATAAATTTACTTGAAAGACTTGTTCTTTTTGTATATAATTTGTGTGTCATATAGTCATGGTTAATTCTATGAAATAACAACAAAAAAACGTATTTTCTGCTTGACTTTAAGTTGGAATGCCACTGCTCTGACCCTGCTGAAGTGACCTATGCTGAGAGGCTGGCCAAAATGAAAGGAATTTTGTCCGGGGAAACTTCAATACAGTTGACTCTTCAGTTTCTCTACAGTCATGACAAGTGAGGAACTTCTTTCTTCTAGTAGTGCTGTTTAGAATTAACTATGACTATATGAGTTGTCATATAGTCATGGTTAATTCTATGAAATAACAACAAAAAAACGTATTTTCTGCTTGACTTTAAGTTGGAATGCCACTGCTCTGACCCTGCTGAAGTGACCTATGCTGAGAGGCTGGCCAAAATGAAAGGAATTTTGTCCGGGGAAACTTCAATACAGTTGACTCTTCAGTTTCTCTACAGTCATGACAAGTGAGGAACTTCTTTCTTCTAGTAGTGCTGTTTAGAATTAACTATGACTATATGAGTTGTCATATAGTCATGGTTAATTCTATGAAATAACAACAAAAAAACGTATTTTCTGCTTGACTTTAAGTTGGAATGCCACTGCTCTGACCCTGCTGAAGTGACCTATGCTGAGAGGCTGGCCAAAATGAAAGGAATTTTGTCCGGGGAAACTTCAATACAGTTGACTCTTCAGTTTCTCTACAGTCATGACAAGTGAGGAACTTCTTTCTTCTAGTAGTGCTGTTTAGATCTAACTATGACTATATGAGTTGTCATATAGTCATGGTTAATTCTATGAAATAACAACAAAAAAAAAAAAAAAAAAAAAAAAAAAAAAAAAAAAAAAAAAAAAAAAAAAAAAAAAAAAAAAAAAAAAAAAAAAAAAAAAAAAAAAAAAAAAAAAAAAAAAAAAAAAAAAAAAAAAAAAAAAAAAAAAAAAAAAAAAAAAAAAAAAAAAAAAAAAAAAAAAAAAAAAAAAAAAAAAAAAAAAAAAAAAAAAAAAAAAAAAAAAAAAAAAAAAAAAAAAAAAAAAAAAAAAAAAAAAAAAAAAAAAAAAAAAAAAAAAAAAAAAAAAAAAAAAAAAAAAAAAAAAAAAAAAAAAAAAAAAAAAAAAAAAAAAAAAAAAAAAAAAAAAAAAAAAAAAAAAAAAAAAAAAAAAAAAAAAAAAAAAAAAAAAAAAAAAAAAAAAAAAAAAAAAAAAAAAAAAAAAAAAAAAAAAAAAAAAAAAAAAAAAAAAAAAAAAAAAAAAAAAAAAAAAAAAAAAAAAAAAAAAAAAAAAAAAAAAAAAAAAAAAAAAAAAAAAAAAAAAAAAAAAAAAAAAAAAAAAAAAAAAAAAAAAAAAAAAAAAAAAAAAAAAAAAAAAAAAAAAAAAAAAAAAAAAAAAAAAAAAAAAAAAAAAAAAAAAAAAAAAAAAAAAAAAAAAAAAAAAAAAAAAAAAAAAAAAAAAAAAAAAAAAAAAAAAAAAAAAAAAAAAAAAAAAAAAAAAAAAAAAAAAAAAAAAAAAAAAAAAAAAAAAAAAAAAAAAAAAAAAAAAAAAAAAAAAAAAAAAAAAAAAAAAAAAAAAAAAAAAAAAAAAAAAAAAAAAAAAAAAAAAAAAAAAAAAAAAAAAAAAAAAAAAAAAAAAAAAAAAAAAAAAAAAAAAAAAAAAAAAAAAAAAAAAAAAAAAAAAAAAAAAAAAAAAAAAAAAAAAAAAAAAAAAAAAAAAAAAAAAAAAAAAAAAAAAAAAAAAAAAAAAAAAAAAAAAAAAAAAAAAAAAAAAAAAAAAAAAAAAAAAAAAAAAAAAAAAAAAAAAAAAAAAAAAAAAAAAAAAAAAAAAAAAAAAAAAAAAAAAAAAAAAAAAAAAAAAAAAAAAAAAAAAAAAAAAAAAAAAAAAAAAAAAAAAAAAAAAAAAAAAAAAAAAAAAAAAAAAAAAAAAAAAAAAAAAAAAAAAAAAAAAAAAAAAAAAAAAAAAAAAAAAAAAAAAAAAAAAAAAAAAAAAAAAAAAAAAAAAAAAAAAAAAAAAAAAAAAAAAAAAAAAAAAAAAAAAAAAAAAAAAAAAAAAAAAAAAAAAAAAAAAAAAAAAAAAAAAAAAAAAAAAAAAAAAAAAAAAAAAAAAAAAAAAAAAAAAAAAAAAAAAAAAAAAAAAAAAAAAAAAAAAAAAAAAAAAAAAAAAAAAAAAAAAAAAAAAAAAAAAAAAAAAAAAAAAAAAAAAAAAAAAAAAAAAAAAAAAAAAAAATGAAGGCGGATAGGTGTATTCAAGTCCTTTCCATTGAATAAACATTGTAATTGAGTTGCATCTGTGTTTCTTAATTGAGTTGAAGTTTTAGGTTCTCTTGTAGTTGTTTGTTTAACGAACTGGGTCATTATGCTTATGATAATTTTTGGGAGGGGAATAGGGGTGCGTCAGGTTCTCGCATGATACCTGGAATATATGCTTTTGTTTTTTTACGTTAAAACTTTTTAATGTACTTTTGTTTCTCTATGTTATCTTTTTGAGTAGTATTTTACTTCTACATTTGGATGAATGTGTTACATATATGGATTTTTAGTAACTGGATGTGTCATGCCTCCTGTCCTCATCCCCATTTAACTAGTTCTCTTTATTTGCCAAGTTAGTTTATTGATGTGGCACAAGTTAGTATTCCTTTTACATGCAGCATAGACCATCATGTATCAGACTTGTTAACGAAGCAGATTTGCATATGCGCTTTTTAAATGAATATGATAAACTAGTAGGTCTATCCAAGAACTTACAAGTAGTCAATTATGTCTATCTTTTGAGCTTCTGCCTGAAGTCGGTAGCCTTTTGGGAAACTTAATACACTAACAGCACATGAGCAACTCATAGGGCTGCTTGGTTTTGATTACTTTAACATGTGCTAGATATCTATGAAATATATCTTCGAAATAGACAATAAAATTCTATGAAATAACTAACCTTGTTTTCAAACTAAAGAAATCGTATGCTTCATACAATCCACAAGAAAACTACTCTACAACTGAAAGCCGTTCTAAAGTATTAAGACCAACGAGAATCTTTATGGGAAGGATCATCTTCATAAGGGTCGAAATGCTCCACAACTGAAAGGCCTTCTAAAAGCGTTGCAGCTGATTGAGAAGCCGATTCTTCCAGTCTTGCCTCCAGTATTTTTATCTTCATAGACAAACGCTTGCAGTTTGAGCAGTTTTCTTCATACCCACCAGAAGAAGAGGAAAGAAAATTCCTTGTGGGAGGCGTGGAAGGTCCTGGAGAAGAACTTGAACTTCCTGCTCCCACTTTTATGGGCACGGACTCCTCACAGCTGCAGTTCTTCTCACCCTGTATACCAAACACTCGCAAATATATTTAGGTAGCCTAAGCAATGACAAGAGAATTATCAATTTAACATACATCTATGGGCATTAGTCCTGATGTTGGATAGCAAGAAAGGAAATTGTCTTCATACATCTATGGGCATTAGTCCTGATGTTGGATAGCAAGAAAGGAAATCGAGGCTATTTCAAAACAAAGGAGGCTTACGGTTGTCTCTTGTATAGCTGACATTTCTATCATGTCGTCCCAAAGGAAAAACCCGCACTTCGAAATTTTTGTCTGCATTAGTTAGTATATAATGAAAAGAAAATATGTGATTCTTTTGCAAGGCTTCCAAAACACGCCCAAAAGTTTAATAGTTCAAAAAACTTACGGCTTTGTCGTAATTGGGGCATCCCCAAAACTTTCTATTTGGGTTCTTTCGGGTCCTGGAAGTCGACTTTTTTGCAAAATCTCCACATTTACACCGAATACACAAATTTCCACTGATTGGGGAGGAACTTTCATATTCCTCATATCTCAACATATTAACAAATGATGTTGCTAAACAAATAAAGAAATCAAATGTCAACATATTCACATAAACCCCAAACTCAAAATCAATTCACACCAAAGCATCCAAATGATTTAACTTACACAGGGATAAATAATTTAAGGAGTAGAACATCTAAAGAATATTAATAACATTAACCAACTTTAGAAGTAGTAATCCATAGTTAAGACTAAATAGGAAGAAATAACAACAATAACGAAAAATCTCTTTGCTAATCACCCAAATCCAGCAACAAAATAAGCAACAAAATAAGAATCCTGGTTAAGTAGCAGTAAGATTGATGCCAATAAGAATAAGCCACCAGTGAGATTCACGTTCAAGATCAAGCATGAAACTTTAAGAATGATGTGAAAACACGCTAACACTTCCTGTACACAGCGGTGATTTGGTTGGTACATGCGTATTGTGATTTATGAGGCCCACGGACAAGAGCCTGAGTGCGAGGATAGCTTGTATGTCATCGTGCCCCCAGCTAACTTAGAATGTTTACCAATCCCATAACTCAGCTAAACTTAAGGATAGTTTACCAATTCCAAGCCAGTCAACGTGCCAAAAAGGGGTAAGTTAGCTGATTGGTATGGCAGGAAGTCGGGACTTTCAGGTAATATATCTACAACTTGATGTATACATTTTATTATACTCTCATTGAATGAATACACAATTCTGAGTTTTAAAGTCATTATTACTTGAAGAATGCAAGCTCTATATAACAACCACAACATTAACTACTATAAATTAACCAACATTTAAAGTCATTATTATTGAAAAGAATGCTGGTAACAAATTGCAGGTCTACACGGATAGTTTGCCAGAAATGTGGAAGATAGAAAATGCACCTCAGGCTACATATGCATTCTATAAGTAACTGTAACTACTGACCAACGTAATAAGACACTCACACTTACCGATCACCGGAGGTGGTCAATGACGGGGGAGGTGGTCAATGACGGAGGCTACCTGGATCTGGGTCAGAAAAAGGAGGAGATACCCCAATCGCCAGACGTGATGTTCAATCAGCCGCGAAGTAGCTTAAATGTATATTTTTATTGGGAATATGATGCCGGCAAATGAAGAGGTTGATCGGAGAAGAAAAAAGAAAACAGATAGATAAAGCACATCATCACTGCTATAATGATTTGTAACCCGATACAAACAAAAAAACTGCAGAATTTAACATTTGACATACCTAACCTACATAGGGTTGGGGTTGATACTAATGATGGAGTAGATGATACACCGGTTATGGAGCATTTTAGTAATTGTAATACCTAACCTACATAAGCACAATCTTTCACATCACAAAAACTGAAATACCTAACTGAAACATCCAAGCTCTATCATTCAATATATATGAATTGATCATAATTTCATCAAAAGCAGCTCAAAAACTTACAAACACAAACCCTAGATTTCATATAAACTCAAAATTAATCCAAATTCAGAATAAATAAACTAAAATCATTGAAAACCTAATTCAAAATGAATAGAGAAAACTTACAAACACGAACGGAGATTGGGACGGAATCAATGGCGGAGGTTCTTGGCTGACCGTTGTACTGCGGCTGCCGGAGGTTCTTGGCTGACCGTTGAACTGCAGTTGTCGGATGTGTTAGGCTGGATTGCGATGTGGTTGCGTGAGAGAGAAATAATTGGGGTTTTTTTTGAGTTGAAGGAAATAAAAGTTTTTTGAGTTAATAATAATAATTATTATTTTATTATTATAATTATAATAAAGTCATAAAAAAAATCATAAAAAATGGTTTTAGCTACTAAAATCATTTTATGTCATAAAAACATTAGTCACTAAATGTCATTAGGTACCGTTCAAAAAAGAAAAAAAAAAAAAAAAAAAAAAAAAAAAAAAAAAAAAAAAAAAAAAAAAAAAAAAAAAAAAAAAAAAAAAAAAAAAAAAAAAAAAAAAAAAAAAAAAAAAAAAAAAAAAAAAAAAAAAAAAAAAAAAAAAAAAAAAAAAAAAAAAAAAAAAAAAAAAAAAAAAAAAAAAAAAAAAAAAAAAAAAAAAAAAAAAAAAAAAAAAAAAAAAAAAAAAAAAAAAAAAAAAAAAAAAAAAAAAAAAAAAAAAAAAAAAAAAAAAAAAAAAAAAAAAAAAAAAAAAAAAAAAAAAAAAAAAAAAAAAAAAAAAAAAAAAAAAAAAAAAAAAAAAAAAAAAAAAAAAAAAAAAAAAAAAAAAAAAAAAAAAAAAAAAAAAAAAAAAAAAAAAAAAAAAAAAAAAAAAAAAAAAAAAAAAAAAAAAAAAAAAAAAAAAAAAAAAAAAAAAAAAAAAAAAAAAAAAAAAAAAAAAAAAAAAAAAAAAAAAAAAAAAAAAAAAAAAAAAAAAAAAAAAAAAAAAAAAAAAAAAAAAAAAAAAAAAAAAAAAAAAAAAAAAAAAAAAAAAAAAAAAAAAAAAAAAAAAAAAAAAAAAAAAAAAAAAAAAAAAAAAAAAAAAAAAAAAAAAAAAAAAAAAAAAAAAAAAAAAAAAAAAAAAAAAAAAAAAAAAAAAAAAAAAAAAAAAAAAAAAAAAAAAAAAAAAAAAAAAAAAAAAAAAAAAAAAAAAAAAAAAAAAAAAAAAAAAAAAAAAAAAAAAAAAAAAAAAAAAAAAAAAAAAAAAAAAAAAAAAAAAAAAAAAAAAAAAAAAAAAAAAAAAAAAAAAAAAAAAAAAAAAAAAAAAAAAAAAAAAAAAAAAAAAAAAAAAAAAAAAAAAAAAAAAAAAAAAAAAAAAAAAAAAAAAAAAAAAAAAAAAAAAAAAAAAAAAAAAAAAAAAAAAAAAAAAAAAAAAAAAAAAAAAAAAAAAAAAAAAAAAAAAAAAAAAAAAAAAAAAAAAAAAAAAAAAAAAAAAAAAAAAAAAAAAAAAAAAAAAAAAAAAAAAAAAAAAAAAAAAAAAAAAAAAAAAAAAAAAAAAAAAAAAAAAAAAAAAAAAAAAAAAAAAAAAAAAAAAAAAAAAAAAAAAAAAAAAAAAAAAAAAAAAAAAAAAAAAAAAAAAAAAAAAAAAAAAAAAAAAAAAAAAAAAAAAAAAAAAAAAAAAAAAAAAAAAAAAAAAAAAAAAAAAAAAAAAAAAAAAAAAAAAAAAAAAAAAAAAAAAAAAAAAAAAAAAAAAAAAAAAAAAAAAAAAAAAAAAAAAAAAAAAAAAAAAAAAAAAAAAAAAAAAAAAAAAAAAAAAAAAAAAAAAAAAAAAAAAAAAAAAAAAAAAAAAAAAAAAAAAAAAAAAAAAAAAAAAAAAAAAAAAAAAAAAAAAAAAAAAAAAAAAAAAAAAAAAAAAAAAAAAAAAAAAAAAAAAAAAAAAAAAAAAAAAAAAAAAAAAAAAAAAAAAAAAAAAAAAAAAAAAAAAAAAAAAAAAAAAAAAAAAAAAAAAAAAAAAAAAAAAAAAAAAAAAAAAAAAAAAAAAAAAAAAAAAAAAAAAAAAAAAAAAAAAAAAAAAAAAAAAAAAAAAAAAAAAAAAAAAAAAAAAAAAAAAAAAAAAAAAAAAAAAAAAAAAAAAAAAAAAAAAAAAAAAAAAAAAAAAAAAAAAAAAAAAAAAAAAAAAAAAAAAAAAAAAAAAAAAAAAAAAAAAAAAAAAAAAAAAAAAAAAAAAAAAAAAAAAAAAAAAAAAAAAAAAAAAAAAAAAAAAAAAAAAAAAAAAAAAAAAAAAAAAAAAAAAAAAAAAAAAAAAAAAAAAAAAAAAAAAAAAAAAAAAAAAAAAAAAAAAAAAAAAAAAAAAAAAAAAAAAAAAAAAAAAAAAAAAAAAAAAAAAAAAAAAAAAAAAAAAAAAAAAAAAAAAAAAAAAAAAAAAAAAAAAAAAAAAAAAAAAAAAAAAAAAAAAAAAAAAAAAAAAAAAAAAAAAAAGAAAAAAAAATGTGGTTTTGTTGGCAACAGGAGGAGACACGTGTTGGATTGTTGGAACACTGACATTTATATTGGGAAAAGTGGGCAACGGCTACTTTTTGTCAAACAGAATTATCAAATTAAACGTTTGTTAAAATGATATTGATGCTACTTATCTTTTTTTTTTTTACTCATCTGTAGCCGTTACCACAAACAGCAAACGCTATCACCAACCAAGTTTTGATAACTGTTTATAATAGGAGTGAAGTTAAAAAGATAGTTGAGTGAAATTTTGATATACTCTTAACATAGTCCTTTATTAATCTTGGGTTCCCCCTGAGGATAGAATTTAGTTTTATACGAGAACCAAAAACGGGAATCCATTAGTAATCTTAGCTTCCCACCTTAGGTTCAAATTTAGTTTTATACGAGAACCAAAAACGGGAATCCAATAGTAATCTTAGCTTCCCACCTTAGGTTCAAATTTAGTTTTATACGAGAACCAAAAAACGGGAATCCATTAAGACTGTTACCCATAGCAACAGTTACCCATGGTTGGACATGAAGACTGTTAGCATCCTTCACATACCATAACAGTTTCTTTCCCGATTTACCCGCCGGGGCAGGACAAACAATGTAATGCAATGCTATTAATGCAAAGGTTTGCTTAATAGCATTGTCATCAGTGGCATTCTTGAGTTCCTCCTGCACCTTCTTAATGTCGATATACTTGTATTTCTCTTTTTTTCCCAAAAAGCAGAATTTACGGACTAGATCATCATCCAATTCCACGTTTTGTGCATCTAGTAGGGGACCTTCTCCATTTCGTATACCCATAATACTAGAAAAGTCTTCCTCTGTAACAATAAAATCTTTGGTCTCACCCCCCTTCCGTATCGTTAGCGTCATTTTCTCACTATCAAAATGTCTAACGATTGATTTGATTAAATCAGGTTGTTGGCTTAAACCTTCCTCCTTCAAGTCTAGAAGACTTGAAAAGGGGGTTTTTGCTATGACTTTTTCTTGAGTGTCCGTTAGGCCCTTCAAAACAGCACGGAAGTTGTGCAAACTACACCTTATCCTCGATTTAAGAGCCTTGCTGCTCTCTGGCTCACTGGGTATCTTTGCCTTTTCTTTTTTATATTCTTTATATAAATCACGGCACTCTTGTTTTGGTAATCCTCTGTGCTTCTCCCTAAATAACAAATAAACGCATTAGACTCACATGGGCCAATCAGCAGAGAAATCAGCAGACACAGAACAGTAGAACCACACATGGGCCAATCAATATTGAGGCATTTTGATGACAAGCACAGTCTATGGCATTAGACTTGCAGTATAACCAGCATTTAACTACAGTTGCCCTACATCAATATTAAGGCATTTTGAATAAACGTCCACCCTCAAAATAGCAATCATGTCCTCTAACCTTTGCCTCAAATGGGAAACAAATTTCTTTATTTCTGCCATAATCCACAATTTACATGAAATGCAACTATAGAAAGATTTTTGAATTGGCGCGTTACAGAATTTAAACGGTGCGTGACAGTGTCTACCTCGATGTAGTTCAGAATCGAATGAAGTCGAATCACCAATTCCCATCACACCGGTTTCTCAAAATTGTAGTTTAGTAGGGTATTATGTGGTTTCCAAGTATAAACAACTATTGATATACTTTTATGTATTCAAAATCGTAAGTATATAGAGAGATTTTTGAACTGGCGCGTTACATACTTTAAATGGTGCGTGACAGTGTGTACCTCGTTATCTATAGAGGGGCACTTCTATATACTTTCGACGAACTTTTTTTTCGACATTTTTTTGTAAGTCTTGTAATTTACGTGTGGAGAAATCACATGTGATTTGCTATTTTAAAATCATATATGATTTTACGAAATCACATGTGATTTTTCAAGACGCAAATTTTAACACCATAACAAAACTCAAAAAAAAAGTTCGTCGACAGTATATCGAAGTGTCCGTCTACTGAAAGATAAAAAAATTCTCGTCGCGATGGTGTATTTTTCGTCACTTAACGATTTACCGTTTTCAAGATATTTTATTTTTAGAAAAAAGGTGAAAAATGGTTTTTTATTAATTTTGATGAAAAAACAATGGCTAGGATTGGTTCATTGGATCTATGAAGAATATGTTATCTATATTGATCTCAACTCATAATCATCCTGATTCTAGTAACGTTTACTTTTTAAAATAAATATAAAAAGAATTACATTAACTAAATAAATAAAAATATTACAAAACTAAAATGAAACAAAGCACATAACTAAAATACTGTATAATACATGTACGTACATATTTTTAGGGCTCGTTTAGGCTTGCGAGCTTAATCGATCTTTTATTTGTAAAGTTCGGGCTTGAGGGGTTAAGCTCGATTATTAAACGAGTCTAAAGTTAGGCTCAAGCTCGTTCTAACTTCTTACATGTTTGATTCCAAATTTTTTAAGTACTGCTTGGCTCCACCAGCCTCTATCACCAATTTGCTTTTGTAAAATACAGTACAATTTTTACGGAGTAACTTATTCAATATACAAAGCAACCAATTTACACTCACATAGAAAGCACATCACACGGATCAAGATCCTAAACTCTTAATCCACCGTCCATTCACTTTTCAATCCAACGGCTGACCTTTTCGCCCTTCCTCCACTTCCCATCTTCACCTCTATATAAAACCACTAACCCCTAAACCCTAAACCCTAACCCCAACCCCAACCGCTAACACCCTAAATGTAACATCCTAAACATTTTATTTCCTAAGTGTTGACTTTAACTGGTCAAATGATGTATTATGCTTTATGTGGTTAAATTGCCTTAAATATTAGGTAATTAAAGTGTCGTTGATTTTAAGCACATAAATTTAACAATACATACTAATAGTTTAACCTAACTATTAACAAATGTATGTCGTGCAGAAGAAACCAGTGTAAAGATTGACACAATTAGTTCGAGAAAATGAGGCCCGACTTTTAGAAGTGGTGAAACTGCAGCCCGTAATAGCCGGGATAGCACGTTCAACGTTACGTTTCATTGGTTTGGATGGAAAGGTAAAAAAGAATCTTTCTTAAACTTGAAAAACTGATTTGTGTTTTTTTTTTTAATGGAAAGCAAACATAGGATATGTGAGATTATAAAATATAACAATGACTAGTGCTACTTCAAATTTAGAAATTTGGAAGGAATGATGTTACATGTCCAAAACGTAGTTATTGCAATCCATGAGGTTAAAGATGCGAGTGTTTGAAATGGATAATAGTTAAGAATCTTTTTGGCATTTTAAGAATGAAATTGAAATTTTAAGTCAAGATTTGCTTGTCAAAGTTAGTTGTGGTGATTAATGAAATTGAATCTTGTGGTGATATAGAGTATTATAAGAATGGAACTATTGATTTAAGTCCTGATATGCTTATGGATTTCGATTTTTTTGGGAATATTGTGTGTTTTGGTAATTTTTGGGGACAAAAATCCTTAACAGAAGGAGTATTAGGTATGGAAATGGCTATGGAAAATTTTGGTTGGAAACCGAGATGGAAGAAAGAAATAAATATTTTTAAAAAGGGTAAGCTTATGGAAGGTAAACTTATCGAATTGAGATGAGTGTGAAATTCGGCTGTGAGGATGGCTATTGGTTCATTTGGTTGAAAACCGGGTTGGATTAGTGGTACAAATTTAGGCAGTTAGGCAGTAAAGGTAGTTTTCTTGATAATATTGATTATCAAGGTTTTAGTCAATGTTAAAACTTTGAATGGGCACAAGGTAAAGCAGGGAAGGATGGAAATCATGTTGTGATTTATGAAGGACGTGAATATGGACTGATTTTGGTTGGGATTGATAATAGACTTGATGCTTCTGATTTTCTACCAAATGTGTATCATTCTGTTCATAAAGAGCTAAAAGGTTGTTAAGGGAGGATGATGTAAGGAACTTGTTTCCTCTAGTTAGAGTTTTATGTGACAATGTGGGATGCACGGAAAGGAAACCACCCTGTTGCGGTTGTTCTACTAGTCATTGTATAAATATCCATATCAGTTAATCATAATAGATAGGTTGTTGATGATATAATATCTTCTCCTCTAAAATTCTCTCTCTACGGTTCTACATGTATCACTTTTTCAGATTTGTTGGTGATTTATTGAAATTCAATTGAAATTTTTAGGGTTCGTTCTTGAATGATTTGGGGGTTTTTGATTTGGGACCTTTCATGTTTAATTTTTGTTTGAAAAAACTTAATGAAAAAAAAAAAAAAAAAAAAAAAAAAAAAAAAAAAAAAAAAAAAAAAAAAAAAAAAAAAAAAAAAAAAAAAAAAAAAAAAAAAAAAAAAAAAAAAAAAAAAAAAAAAAAAAAAAAAAAAAAAAAAAAAAAAAAAAAAAAAAAAAAAAAAAAAAAAAAAAAAAAAAAAAAAAAAAAAAAAAAAAAAAAAAAAAAAAAAAAAAAAAAAAAAAAAAAAAAAAAAAAAAAAAAAAAAAAAAAAAAAAAAAAAAAAAAAAAAAAAAAAAAAAAAAAAAAAAAAAAAAAAAAAAAAAAAAAAAAAAAAAAAAAAAAAAAAAAAAAAAAAAAAAAAAAAAAAAAAAAAAAAAAAAAAAAAAAAAAAAAAAAAAAAAAAAAAAAAAAAAAAAAAAAAAAAAAAAAAAAAAAAAAAAAAAAAAAAAAAAAAAAAAAAAAAAAAAAAAAAAAAAAAAAAAAAAAAAAAAAAAAAAAAAAAAAAAAAAAAAAAAAAAAAAAAAAAAAAAAAAAAAAAAAAAAAAAAAAAAAAAAAAAAAAAAAAAAAAAAAAAAAAAAAAAAAAAAAAAAAAAAAAAAAAAAAAAAAAAAAAAAAAAAAAAAAAAAAAAAAAAAAAAAAAAAAAAAAAAAAAAAAAAAAAAAAAAAAAAAAAAAAAAAAAAAAAAAAAAAAAAAAAAAAAAAAAAAAAAAAAAAAAAAAAAAAAAAAAAAAAAAAAAAAAAAAAAAAAAAAAAAAAAAAAAAAAAAAAAAAAAAAAAAAAAAAAAAAAAAAAAAAAAAAAAAAAAAAAAAAAAAAAAAAAAAAAAAAAAAAAAAAAAAAAAAAAAAAAAAAAAAAAAAAAAAAAAAAAAAAAAAAAAAAAAAAAAAAAAAAAAAAAAAAAAAAAAAAAAAAAAAAAAAAAAAAAAAAAAAAAAAAAAAAAAAAAAAAAAAAAAAAAAAAAAAAAAAAAAAAAAAAAAAAAAAAAAAAAAAAAAAAAAAAAAAAAAAAAAAAAAAAAAAAAAAAAAAAAAAAAAAAAAAAAAAAAAAAAAAAAAAAAAAAAAAAAAAAAAAAAAAAAAAAAAAAAAAAAAAAAAAAAAAAAAAAAAAAAAAAAAAAAAAAAAAAAAAAAAAAAAAAAAAAAAAAAAAAAAAAAAAAAAAAAAAAAAAAAAAAAAAAAAAAAAAAAAAAAAAAAAAAAAAAAAAAAAAAAAAAAAAAAAAAAAAAAAAAAAAAAAAAAAAAAAAAAAAAAAAAAAAAAAAAAAAAAAAAAAAAAAAAAAAAAAAAAAAAAAAAAAAAAAAAAAAAAAAAAAAAAAAAAAAAAAAAAAAAAAAAAAAAAAAAAAAAAAAAAAAAAAAAAAAAAAAAAAAAAAAAAAAAAAAAAAAAAAAAAAAAAAAAAAAAAAAAAAAAAAAAAAAAAAAAAAAAAAAAAAAAAAAAAAAAAAAAAAAAAAAAAAAAAAAAAAAAAAAAAAAAAAAAAAAAAAAAAAAAAAAAAAAAAAAAAAAAAAAAAAAAAAAAAAAAAAAAAAAAAAAAAAAAAAAAAAAAAAAAAAAAAAAAAAAAAAAAAAAAAAACATAAGTGGAGAGATATTGGCCCAACAGTAACAACATTGATGCCAATAGTAACATCATCGTTAATCTTCTTAAAAACTGACTTGGATGATTTCTATAGTCTAGATGTGAATGGTGTTCGTCTAGGCATAAACAGGTTTCTACCACCATCTGCGGTGGGGCCCTGTCAGTACACCAAGACACAATATCGACTTTTCTGCCGATGAAAAAACACTCTCCACTAGCCCACAGTAACAACGTTGGTGCCAACAGTAACATCATCGTTTATCTTCTCAAAAACTGACCTGGATGATTTCTTTAGTCTAGATGTGAATGGTGTTGGTCTAGGCAGAGGCGTCAGCATAAACAGGTTTCTACCTCCATCTGCGGCACCGTCAGCACAATAAGACACAAGGGGTAAAGGAAAGACCATAAAATCAAGCTCGTTTAAATATGGGCTGTCAAGAGCTTTGCTCAGTTCCTCATTTCTGGAAGAAGCTATATACATACTTGCAAAACTCTTTTCCAGTTAATTCTCACAGCCTATAGCACGGGTTGAAAGATCTTTTTGGAATCTTGGAACCCATGGCTGTATTTGGGAAATCAATGCAAAATGTTAGGATGATACGCATCACACAACACACAATAATACCAACATCGGTTAATATTACCTTCAATGATGTTTGCATCTCTTGCAACACATTAGCAAACAATATTCAACATCCTTTGTGTTGCTCACTTTTTGCTCCACGGCTTGTACCACAAGTTTATCAATCTGCACATAACAGATTAACCCATTTAACTTGGTAAATAGATGAAACACCAAAGATTAACCATCGGATTAGAGATTGTTCCAAAACATGATTTTTGCTTGTAAGTTTGAAAAATGGACGATTTGTCATATATTAGTTATATAGTCCTATACGTAAAAAGGATACATTTTATTTCCAGTTTCAAGTATAATCATTCAACTCTCTACAAGTATTTTTTTTCTGTTTTAGTCCCTACTCATAAAATAAACCCAAAATTCGTTAGTTAGTCCACACTTTTGTGATTTTGTATTTTCTAACCAAACATCCCTAAATAAAACCCCAAAAAGATATGCAAATATCTAAACTTTATACTTTATACAGGGTTACCACCATAACTATTATTATAATTATTATCAAAAAAACCAACATCATCAAGTATCAAGAGTTAAATATGCGCTCTAGCCGTTCTAAAAAACAAGAGATGAATATGCGCTAATTTTAAACAAAAGAAAAAATACATAAACCCTACATAGATTTTACATAAACTAATTAAATCTATAACAGGTACCTGATGAATAAGAAATGAGAGTTGGGAGTGAGCGAAAAGAAGTCCATCCATTAGGCCGTTGTCTCTGCCGGAAAAATGTTGGTGGGGATGGGTACTTTTATTCTTATTAGGTTTCTTTTTCATAACAAAAGTAGAAAAGTTTGGATGAACACCACCCATAAGGGAGTTCTCATTCAAAAACTGTTCCTCCCCATCCAAAATCGAATGCCCAAAATTTTTATGAAACCGAGGTACAACTAGGCTGTGTTGATCAACGGATCCTTCCCTGTTTCCTTTATTTTTACCATTCATTTTTATATACCCTTAACACATTATACAATAAACTACATCATTTTTAACCGACTAATGCTTGTGTGAGGGGTGGTGATGGATTTTACCCTTAATGGTGTTTGTCGGTGATGGTAGTATTCAATGTGAGCACTGGGGTTGGGAGGAAGATTTGAAACTCTGATTGAATGGTCGTTTCACGGTGATGATGAAGAGAGATTGAGAAAGAAGGTGAGGTTTAAGAGGAAACTTTGCTTCATTTGGAATTGTTCTTTATTGATAAAAGAAAGAAAAAAAAAGGAAGGTGATGTGTAGCATTTATTTCCTCCATGTGTTATCCTAGTTTACAACCGATGGATTAGATATTGGGAAATCTGATCTAATGGTTGAAATGTGAAGTATACTATCCATCCATCGAGTATTCATTTCAAAGATATTTTAGGAAGTAAAAAAGTACTATGAAGTAATAAAGTAAAAGAAAAATACATGATTGAAATTTGATCTAATATTCGTTAATTAATAAAGTTGAAAAACAAAGAACATTTTTAGGTTTTATGGGAAAACCTAACTCTAGAGGGAAGCCCCTTGAGGCTAAGAGGTGCAAAGCGTCCTCAAGCACGCCTAGTTTGGGTCCAAACATTTCACGCTCAGTTTCTCCGTCGCTTTTCTCACGCCCTCCGCTTATTTTTGACCAAGAACGCCCCTCGGGGCACTGTTCCGGGCGTTCCGGGGCGTTTTGGGGGCGTTCCGAGGGGGAAAAAGTGAAATTGAAGGCTTTGCAACGCCTTGCTCCGTTCAGTCTGAGTGGCTAGGCGCCACATGACATCATGTCATGAATTTGGGGCTTTATGAGAAAGCCTCACTCCGTATAGCCTATGAGGCTTTCTTTTATATCTTGATCTTTGACAAATTTTTATCCCATGATACTCGATGATACTCTCTCTAACGGTAACTTTTTATGAAGGAACGGCTTCCTTTTTTAAATCTCTTGGAGTTTTAATTTTTGTCTACATTTCTATCTACGTATTTTGTTTTAAATCTTTTGGAGTATACATTTTTCAAACATTTCTATTTATATTCGATTTATATCATATTTACTTAGAAAAATATGCCAGGAGTCTCGATTTTTATTTCTAATTACTTAAATAAAGGCACAAAAATTTATGTATACTAGGTTATAACAATTAAAGTAAACTAATATGGATATTTTTAACATCTCTATTATTAATAAAGAATTGTTTCTAAAAGAAGAAAATCTGATGTGTCATATTATAATTTTTTCTTACATTCTATATAACTAATATATAACTAAGGATGATGGTCATATTACAAAAATGTATTTATTTTAGTTTAACATTTTGTTTCTTTGGTCTAACCATAGTTCAAAATTTTCATTTAAGTCTTGATAAATTTAAATTAATGATATCTTCTATATCTATCTCCAAGTAAAAATTTATTTTGGAGTTAAAATACATAATTACATATCTATTGGTTTAGCTCGCTTGGTGTTTCGAGTTTACTAGATTTTAGACTCGTATCCAATACTGGACACGGGGCTTATGACATGAGTTACATATATAAGTTGGGTCGTCCATGTCAATGTATAATATTACAGGCAAACATTACGATAATGTATTTTCTATTTAATAGTTAATCAATTTAGATGTGTATCTCTTGATATTTCGTTTTTTATCATATAATTGATTGGGACTTAATAAACCATATTCTGGGTTACCTTCTGTTACATCTGCTATATGCTAATTAATTTTTTGCTTTTTGGGTTTTTGTTTCCTATTAAAATTTCTTGAATTGTTGTTCATAATGTTAATGAGTTTGTGTAAGTGTGGATGTTGAATTTTAAGTTTGACAAATTAAAAAAAGATATGAATCGTAATATAGAAGAAGATTGTTTGGTGGTAGCTTTTTTAAGGAGTTGATAAATGTAAGCTTATAGTATTACAATTGTAGACAATCTAAAGTTTCTTTACCAGAATATACATCGTACGTATAATCAATTAAAGATTGTTAATATTAATATAATTATAATATACTTTTTCCCTTAAGATAATATAGAATTATTGTATTTTAATTTAAATCACAATTGTAGATATGTTACTGGTTGTATACACACATTCACATAAAACTATATAATTTGCTTTAAAAATAGCTCATCAGCTGCGTAAAAGCTCTACTCATATGGGCTTGTATTTATGTTTTTTCTTTTTTTTTTAATATTTATATTATTCTAATTTGTTAAAATATTTTTGTTTGATATAAAATAAAATTAAAAATTAGAAAGAAGAAAGAAAAAAGAAAAGGAAAATGTAGCATTATCCTAATCAACTAACACATTGTTTATAACATTTTCAAGATAAGATAAATTTATTAAATATATAAATTTAAATGTAAAAAATGTAAGTAAAAACAAATTTAAAATAATATACTTCTAGCACATCGAACACATATATTGTATTTCATCTTTTGAAATACTTTTTTGTATACAATATTTTATGTGTTGAAATATTTTAATTAATTAAATGATGAAAAATAAAAAAAATTCAAGTTGAAGGCTAAAAATTGAAATAAATATAAATTAAGTATTCAGGGCTAAAAAGTGTAAATTATTGATGGAAACAAAAAAGTATAAATTAATGAGACTTTTTCTACAAATTATATAAGTACTAATATAATAATATATTTGGATAATGATTATTAGATTTTTAATTTATAATTAAATTAAATGATGACATAAGCGGAAGTCAATTTGATATATATATATATATATATATATATATATATATATATATATATATATATATATATATATATATATATATATATATATATATATATATATATATATATATATATATATATATATATATATATATATATATATATATATATATATATATATATATATATATATATATATATATATATATATATATATATATATATATATATATATATATATATATATATATATATATATATATATATATATATATATATATATATATATATATATATATATATATATATATATATATATATATATATATATATATATATATATATATATATATATATATATATATATATATATATATATATATATATATATATATATATATATATATATATATATATATATATATATATATATATATATATATATATATATATATATATATATATATATATATATATATATATATATATATATATATATATATATATATATATATATATATATATATATATATATATATATATATATATATATATATATATATATATATATATATATATATATATATATATATATATATATATATATATATATATATATATATATATATATATATATATATATATATATATATATATATATATATATATATATATATATATATATATATATATATATATATATATATATATATATATATATATATATATATATATATATATATATATATATATATATATATATATATATATATATATATATATATATATATATATATATATATATATATATATATATATATATATATATATATATATATATATATATATATATATATATATATATATATATATATATATATATATATATATATATATATATATATATATATATATATATATATATATATATATATATATATATATATATATATATATATATATATATATATATATATATATATATATATATATATATATATATATATATATATATATATATATATATATATATATATATATATATATATATATATATATATATATATATATATATATATATATATATATATATATATATATATATATATATATATATATATATATATATATATATATATATATATATATATATATATATATATATATATATATATATATATATATATATATATATATATATATATATATATATATATATATATATATATATATATATATATATATATATATATATATATATATATATATATATATATATATATATATATATATATATATATATATATATATATATATATATATATATATATATATATATATATATATATATATATATATATATATATATATATATATATATATATATATATATATATATATATATATATATATATATATATATATATATATATATATATATATATATATATATATATATATATATATATATATATATATATATATATATATATATATATATATATATATATATATATATATATATATATATATATATATATATATATATATATGTGTGCAAATAAAACAATATGTTTTTCTTCACTGAAAATCACCGTGCACCATGAAAATCATCATGCATCAATATATATATTTGTCCTTCGTGAATCTTCATGCATCAATTTTACCATGATCTAAGGTTCAAGATTTTGTCTTATTTGTTTTACTATAATACTTGTTTTACAATAACCAACCTCTCTCTCTCTATATATATATATATATATATTGTAACTGTAATTCAATTTCCTTATAAAAAAAAAACTATCGTTGACACACCATTACGTTAATATAGAGGATATATTTCATATTGTGGAAGACTTGAAATTATCGTTTTTATTATTTTGTAAAACAAATCGATTGAGTTCGATCAAGTGATTGGAGCTCTTACTTTTAAATACAGATGTTAAGGGTTCGATCCTCATGTTCGACAAGGCTGGAGGTTTTTTTTTACTTTTAGTAGAACCTGTATGCAGTCTCTCTACATTAGGTAAAGGTAAGACTTCTACATCTCAACCTCCCACACACACCGTTGAAGACAAATTGAGACTTAAAACCCGTGGAAAACGACATTGAGTGTTACTATCATTTTGTAAAACAAAAAGCTAAGTTTGTAAAGATTTGTATATAACTCGAGTCCTTCGAGCCGATTTCAAGTTGTCTTAAACTATAATGTAATCAGGCCAAGCCAGCAACATTAGGAAGACTCTTTAATGTATTGACCCGACTCGATCAACCTTATAGGCGACCTTAATTCAAGTTCAATGTCTTGACCTTTTTACAGCCTTGAACCGTAACACTTTCCCACGGAAAGAAGAGTATAAAATTCTTTGAGACCACAAATATTGTATGTATGTATGTCGCCCAATGGCCCGTGCATGTAGAATGTTTGGAGGCCCGTCACGATTCAATCCGAAATGAGTAAATCTAGCCCACTTGTATTCCATCAAATATATCACAAGCGAGGGCATATATTTATCCGGGTTAATAATGAAAATATACTGTGGTGATATTTATGATTGCTTTTATGGTTAGAATTTTAGCGCTTTTTTTAATTTCTACGTGTTAGACTCTTAGCCTATAAATATAGCACATATCGTAACCTTATTATTTGAACCTTAATGAATGGAATTACATTTTTCTTCTCTTTTAAATATACTTATTCTTGTTTTTTAGTTTCATAATAACATTTTTTATCATTCAAAGTTTAGTTATCTGATGTTAAAGTCCTATAAATAGACAAATAGTATTCTAACTGTTACTAAATCTCGATCTCCTAAGTCCTAAGTATATGTTAACTCCTAAGTATATGTTAACTTCAATATTTACGCCTAACTTGCCAGCGTTGTAGGAGTCCAGAGTACCCATTGTTGCCATATCCCTATGATGGGCCAGCAGTTCATCTCTTTGATTATTTTTGAAAATTTCGATCATAATGCACTGTTGTTGCAATTTCCTTGATGTTTCATTGTCAACATCTTCAATTTGCTCTTCCTCTTCACCAGGCACAACCTTTTCTTTTCCTTTAATAGATTTCAATGTAGTAGGAATGTCTGGGAAGGTTTCAAATTGGGGCTCACTGGCATCAGTACCAGTAGCCTCTTCTTCAGTCTGCACAATGGCTTCAGTGCCAAGTGCTCTCTGGGCTATACATGCACTGGCATCAGTACCAGTCACTTGTCTTCTCTGAACAACGCTTTCAGTAGCGACTGCCCTTACAACCTCTTCTTTTCTCTTCCTTGTTAACTCTTGGTCACCAGTTGATGGAACTGACAATTTTCCCCCTTTGGAATGATCTCTAGTCTGGACTTTAGATCATTCCACAACTCTTCCATCATAAGCCTGTCTAGTGAACCAAAAGGTTCTTCCTTGTTCTGGCAAGGAAGCAGTCATACCAGTCTTGAGTGCCTGGACTTCCTTTTAATATTATCAATTGCTTCTGGCAAGTCCTTTGGCAGCTCAACTTCAATCATCTTCACAACTTCTGGCAACATAACATCCTGAAATGATCTAAGGATAGATCCAGATATTTCTTCAGTGATCTCTTTCAGCATATCATTAGTTCCATCAACTGTTGACCAAG
>JAXHQA010000453.1:0-2500 GCA_034093135.1 Erigeron breviscapus
CCGGAAAGTATTTAAGCATACAGGGTCACACGAAATGACACATATACTCTATGTAATTAATTAATATGTTAATGTAATATATTAATTAATATGATCACGAAATGATTAATAAACAATAGTTAAATGTTAAATAAATGTTTATTAATTAAAAGAGAATGATTAAAGTGTAAATTAGAAGTGTCCTAATTATGCTAAAAGAGGGGGGGCCGAATTTTGTAGGAGGGTTTCCTAATCCTCCTCAAACTTGGTCACCAAGTTAGAAAACCCTTCTATTAATTCCTATATATAGGGGTTAAAGCTTAAGGGCTTTTCATACATACAAGACAATTAGAATTGTAAAAACCCTAAACAATTCCTCTCTTCTCTCCCTCTCTTGGTTCGGCCGAAACCCACAGGCCACAACCCAAAGGGTTTTTCGGTTTTAGGTTTTCGGTTTCAAGGGTATTACACAATCGGGTTGTGAGTTCGTGATCGGGTACTAGCATACATTCATAGGGGTGTCAAGTGTGCGATCGTAGAGGGGTTTTACTTTAAACCCTAACTAATAATAATAATCTTATTATTAATTTTATTGGAAGCTAAACTAAAAGGTACATATTCGATTCTTTACTTTGTTAATTAATTATATTGCATATGATTCTTTCCGTTGCGTACTCGTGATTATTTATATGATAATTGTGCATGAATCCTAATATTAACAATATATATGAGAATGAAAAATTCAACAACCATTAGCTAATTTTTTTGTGTTTTTGTTATATTGATCGGGGCAGATTTACTTGGAATTGATTATGGGTTCATCTTTTTGTGTTTCCACAAGAATGGTATACGTACCATATTATCCTCTACATTGTGATGTTTTGTGCCGGGGAAGGTCAGATTATGTCATTAATACCGCAAACGTTATGGTGGAAAACAATATGAGCGCGTTTGGTTACAGAAAACACCCTTTGTTTTCTATTTTTGTTTTCCAAAAAAACATGGAAAAAATAAAATGCGTTCTAATCATGTTTTTCCGAAAAATGTTTTCCAAGAAAACAAAAAACAATGTTTTTTACTTTTCAATAGAAAACTTAAAAACATTTTTTCCTTGTTTTTCATTTTCCATTTTCTCCCTTCCCTCTCTCACATCTCTAACATGTTTTCTAGTTTTCTAATTAGAACGCGTTTTCAAATTTTTTATTTGTTTTCTACAAAATAAAAACCCCTTTAATTTTCTAGAGAATTAAAAATGAAAAACTAAAAAATATTTTCAACAACCAAACATGCCCTAACAGTTTTGTAGACTTCCTCTCTACCCATGTGTAGGGATGAGCATTTGGACCGAAACCCGTGACCCGACCCGGAACCGACCCGCCCGAAACACTAACGGGCCGGGTCGCGGTGCACGTTTTTAGTGCATTCGCGGGTCACGGGTTGGACGGGTCGGGTCGGGTCGGATGAAGCCAAAAACCGAAAAATTGTGAAGGAAACCCGTGACCCGCCCGAACCGGACCTTCACGGTCCGGGTCACGGTTCCATTTTTCATGCTTTCGTGGGTCGCGGGTCGGGCCGGGTCTTGCCGGGTTTCGACCCGTGCACATCCCTACCCATGTGTCCGGTCATTTACTTGGTCTTACATGAACTGATCAACTAAATATCTGTCTGCTCCATGAATCACGACCCCTTCAAAACGTGCTTCCATTGCATTTTTTGCAGCCATCCGAAAGTCGTCGATTGAAATTAACCGGCTACTTCATCAATGCAGGGCCGGTGTATAGGGTGGACGAAGGGCCGAGGCCCGATTTTTGAAGGGGTCCGTTTTTTTTATATTTAGTATTATATATATATATATATAACAATTAAAGTTTTTCTTAGCTACAGTAACCCCACTTTCTTAAATATTGGGGTTAAAATATTTGAGTTGCTACCTTTTAGTTTTCATTACACCTTCAAATCTATATACCTCTTTTATTAATTCATTCTTTCATATTCTACAACCTTCTTCTTATCTTCCACTGCTCACTTTTACTCATTATAATACAGCAATTCACAAAAGTCGGCTTTCTCTCTAATGCGACTGTAGCATTTACTATAGGAAAAAATTGTTTTTTTATTGCTTACTTATTTTATATTACTAAGCCACCGTCTTATTTTTTATAACAACAAAGATTAAATGTCGGTTATGTGGCTTAACTATAGCAGAAAAATATCTTTTTATTGCTTAGCTATTATATTATTATACTACCACATATACACTTATCTATTCTATTTCTCTTCCACTCATCTTCTAACCTTTTTTTACCCATTCATTACTTCTGCTTTCTTTTCACCCCTCCATACTCATCACCTGCTCTACTACATCCCATGTATCTTCAACAAAAGTCACTCAATTTGAATCTCGATTCACAGGTATCATTGTTTCCATAACCTTTAATAGTTGGGATTCACAGGTATCATTGTTTCCATAACCTTTAATAGTTGGGGCTGCTTTGATTTCCCCAATATCATTAAGTTCTTT
>JAXHQA010000453.1:7500-27070 GCA_034093135.1 Erigeron breviscapus
TTATATAATTTTCATTTGCTATCCGGGTGTTAAGTTAAGTTGTTGCTAAAGTCTCTCAAGAAATGGATATCAAACATGAGATTCTTGATACTACCTAAACAAAACAAAAAACGGTTTCATACTTTTACATAGATATTTCAACAGTGAAAATCACAAGGCTCGCGACTAACATGTGAAGTTTACAAGAATTGAAATTGCAAGCCTGAAAATCCGCATTTTGCGAATTTCAAAAATTGATTAGTCAACCAAAAAGTCAAACTCGAGCGCAACATTTAGTAAAATCCAAAGTTGGTGAAAACCCAAAAAAAAAAAAAAATAAAAAAAAAAAAAAAAAAAAAAAAAAAAAAAAAAAAAAAAAAAAAAAAAAAAAAAAAAAAAAAAAAAAAAAAAAAAAAAAAAAAAAAAAAAAAAAAAAAAAAAAAAAAAAAAAAAAAAAAAAAAAAAAAAAAAAAAAAAAAAAAAAAAAAAAAAAAAAAAAAAAAAAAAAAAAAAAAAAAAAAAAAAAAAAAAAAAAAAAAAAAAAAAAAAAAAAAAAAAAAAAAAAAAAAAAAAAAAAAAAAAAAAAAAAAAAAAAAAAAAAAAAAAAAAAAAAAAAAAAAAAAAAAAAAAAAAAAAAAAAAAAAAAAAAAAAAAAAAAAAAAAAAAAAAAAAAAAAAAAAAAAAAAAAAAAAAAAAAAAAAAAAAAAAAAAAAAAAAAAAAAAAAAAAAAAAAAAAAAAAAAAAAAAAAAAAAAAAAAAAAAAAAAAAAAAAAAAAAAAAAAAAAAAAATAAGTTAAGTGGTAAAAATAAGAAAAAAAAAAAAAAAAAAAAAAAAAAAAAAAAAAAAAAAAAAAAAAAAAAAAAAAACCATTGATGAGGTGCGGCGCACCAAGTCCAGGTGCGGCGCACCAAAGAGGAGGTGCGGCGCACAAAAAGTGCGGCGCACCAAAGAGGAGGTGCGGCGCACAAAGAGAGGTGCGGCGCACAAAGAGAGGTGCGGCGCACCAAAGAGGAGGTGCGGCGCACAAAGCCAAGTGCGGCGCACCAAAGAGGAGTGCGGCGCACCAATTGAGGGAGTGCGGCGCACCAAGCCAAGTGCGGCGCACCAAAGAGGAAGTGCGGCGCACAAAACGATCGGCGCACCAAAAGGAGGTGCGGCGCACCAAAGAGGAGGTGCGGCGCACCAAAAGGAGGTGCGGCGCACCAAGAGGAGGTGCGGCGCACCAAAGAGGAGGTGCGGCGCACCAAAGAGGAGGTGCGGCGCACCAAAGAGGAGGTGCGGCGCACCAAAGAGGAGGTGCGGCGCACCAAAGAGAGTGCGGCGCACCAAAGAGGAGTGCGGCGCACCAAAGAGGAGGTGCGGCGCACCAAAGAGGAGGTGCGGCGCACCAAAGAGGGGTGCGGCGCACCATTGAGGGAGGTGCGGCGCACCAAGCCAAGTGCGGCGCACCAAAGAGGAAGTGCGGCGCACAAAGACGATGCGGCGCACCAAAGAGAGTGCGGCGCACCAAAGAGGAGTGCGGCGCACCAAAGAGAGTGCGGCGCACCAAAGAGAGTGCGGCGCACCAAAGAGGAAGTGCGGCGCACCAAAGAGGAGGTGCGGCGCACCAAAGAGGAGGTGCGGCGCACCAAAGAGGAGGTGCGGCGCACCAAAGAGGAGGTGCGGCGCACCAAAGAGGAGGTGCGGCGCACCAAGAGGAGGTGCGGCGCACCAAGAGAGGTGCGGCGCACCAAAGAGGAGTGCGGCGCACCAAAAGAGTGCGGCGCACCAAAGAGGAGGTGCGGCGCACCAAAGAGGAGGTGCGGCGCACCAAAGAGGAGGTGCGGCGCACCAAAGAGGAGGTGCGGCGCACCAAAGAGGAGGTGCGGCGCACCAAAGAGAGGTGCGGCGCACCAAAGAGGAGGTGCGGCGCACCAAAGAGGAGGTGCGGCGCACCATTGAGGGAGGTGCGGCGCACCAAGCCAAGTGCGGCGCACCAAAGAGGAAGTGCGGCGCACAAAGACGAGTGCGGCGCACAAAGAGGAGGTGCGGCGCACCAAAGAGGAGGTGCGGCGCACCAAAGAGAGGTGCGGCGCACCGAGGAGGTGCGGCGCACCAAGAAGTGCGGCGCACCAAAGAGGAAGTGCGGCGCACCAAAACGAGTGCGGCGCACAAAGAGGAGGTGCGGCGCACCAAAGAGGAGGTGCGGCGCACCAAGAGGAGGTGCGGCGCACCAAGAGGAGTGCGGCGCACCAAAGAGAGTGCGGCGCACCAAAGAGGAAGTGCGGCGCACAAAGAGAGTGCGGCGCACCAAAGAGGAGGTGCGGCGCACCAAAGAGGAGTGCGGCGCACCAAAGAGGAGTGCGGCGCACCAAAGAGGAGGTGCGGCGCACCAAAGAGGAGGTGCGGCGCACCAAAGAGGAGGTGCGGCGCACCAAAGAGGAGGTGCGGCGCACCAAAGAGGAGGTGCGGCGCACCAAAGAGGAGGTGCGGCGCACCAAAGAGGAGGTGCGGCGCACCAAAGAGGAGGTGCGGCGCACCAAAGAGGAGGTGCGGCGCACCAAAGAGGAGGTGCGGCGCACCAAAGAGAGGTGCGGCGCACCAAAGAGGAGGTGCGGCGCACCAAATTGAGAGGTGCGGCGCACCAAGGCTTTGGTGCGGCGCACCAAGAGGAGGTGCGGCGCACCAAAGAGGAGGTGCGGCGCACCAATTGAGGGAGGTGCGGCGCACCAAGCCAAGTGCGGCGCACCAAAGAGGAAGTGCGGCGCACAAAGAGATGCGGCGCACCATTGAGGGAGGTGCGGCGCACCAAGCCAAGTGCGGCGCACCAAAGAGGAAGTGCGGCGCACAAAGAGAGTGCGGCGCACAAAAGGAGGTGCGGCGCACAAAGAGGAGGTGCGGCGCACCAAAGAGGAGGTGCGGCGCACCAAAGAGAGGTGCGGCGCACCAAAGAGGAGGTGCAGGGCACCAAGAGAGGTGCGGCGCACCAAAGAGGAGGTGCGGCGCACCAAAGAGGAGGTGCGGCGCACCAAAGAGGAGGTGCGGCGCACCAAAGAGGAGGTGCGGCGCACCAAAGAGGAGGTGCGGCGCACCAAGAGGAGGTGCGGCGCACCAAAGAGGAGTGCGGCGCACCAAAGAGGAGGTGCGGCGCACCAAAGAGGAGGTGCGGCGCACCAAAGAGGAGGTGCGGCGCACCAAAGAGGAGGTGCGGCGCACCAAAGAGGAGGTGCGGCGCACCAAAGAGGAGGTGCGGCGCACCAAAGAGGAGGTGCGGCGCACCAAAGAGGAGGTGCGGCGCACCAGAGGAGGTGCGGCGCACCAAAGAGGAGTGCGGCGCACCAGAGGAGGTGCGGCGCACCAAGCCAAGTGCGGCGCACCAAAGAGGAAGTGCGGCGCACAAAGACGATGCGGCGCACCAAAGCCAAGGTGCGGCGCACCAAAGAGGAAGTGCGGCGCACAAAAGATCGGGCACCAAAGAGGAGGTGCGGCGCACCAAAGAGGAGGTGCGGCGCACCAAAGAGGAGGTGCGGCGCACCAAAGAGGAGGTGCGGCGCACCAAAGAGGAGGTGCGGCGAACCACAATACCATTAGTTGCACAATTACTTACCGACTACACATACGACGACCCGACTAGCATGCCACATAGTCATAAAATCATAAATGGGTCCAAATACTTCATTCGATAAGTTTGTTAGTCAAATTACACAAAAAGTCAACGGGTCAAAATTCACGGATGTTACATTATTCCCCCGTTAAAGAATTTCGTCCCGAAATTCAACAAAACCCTAATTTACAATAAATGCGGATACTTGGACTTCATATGGTCTTCTCTCTCCCAAGTGAACTCGGCTCCACGTCTAGCATTCCATCTTACCTTCACAATGGTGTAACGCTTCTTCTTGAGCTTCTTTTCTTGACGGTCCATGATCTCTACCGGCTCTTCAACAAAGTTCAAGTTTGAATCAACCCTAATTTCGTCCATAGGCACATGATGTGTGGGATCCGCCAAACACTTGCGTAAGTTACAAATATGGAACACATCATGCACACCACTAAGCTCTTGAGGCAATTCTAGCCGATAAGCAACTTTCCCAACCCGTTCAAGAATCTTGAAAGGACCAACATACCTTGGTGCAAGTTTTCCCCGCTTCACAAATCGTACGACGCCTTTCCAAGGCGACACTTTCAAAAGTACAAATTCACCAACTTCAAACTCCAACGGTCTTCGTCTCACATCGGCATACTTCTTTTGACGTTCACGGGCCAATTGCAACTTCTCCTTAATTTGAGATATTACCTTGGTGGTTTCAATCACAATTTCCGGCCCGATAAGTTGACTCTCTCCAATTTCCGCCCAAGCTAAAGGAGAACGGCACACCCTACCATACAAGGCCTTAAAGGGTGCCATTTGAATAGTAGCGTGGTAGCTATTGTTGTATGAAAACTCAACTAACGGCAAATGGTCCTCCCAACTTCCGCCAAAATCAATTGCACACGCCCTCAACATATCTTCGAGTGTTTGAATGGTTCTCTCGGTTTGCCCATCCGTTTGAGGGTGAAACGCCGTGCTCATGTCAAGTCGAGTACCCATGGCTTTTTGAAAGGCTTCCCAAAATTTTGATTTGAAACGAGCATCTCTATCGGAAATGATAGAAACCGGCACTCCATGCTTAGATATTATTTCCTTGATGTACAAACGAGCTAAAGTGTCAAATTTATCGGTTTCATGAATGGCTAAAAAGTGAGCCGATTTCGTTAACCGATCTACTATCACCCAAATCGTGTCACGGCCGCTTCTTGTCTTCGGTAGCTTAGTAATGAAGTCCATTGAAATATGCTCCCACTTCCATTCGGGCATCACCGGTTGTACCAACAATCCGGGTGGCTTCTTGTGATCGGCCTTGACTTGTAAGCAAGTAAGGCACTCACTCACGTACTTAGCCACATCACGCTTCATGCCCGGCCACCAATACAATTCCTTCAAGTCAAAGTACATCTTATCCGATCCGGGATGGACCGAATAGGGCGATAAGTGAGCTTCATTCATAATAAGCGTTCTTAAATCGCCGAATATAGGAATCCAAAGTCTTTCCACCATGTAAAGCCCGTTATCATTCTTTCGATCAAAAAGTTGCTCCATGCCATCTAGGTTTTCGTTTCCAAAGTTTTCCGGTAGGGTGGCTTGGATTTGGGCTTCAATAATCCGATCACGAATACTTGGCCCTACCGTGAGGCTCATAGCTCTAGCCCGTCTTGGTCTCACTCTCTCCTTTCGGCTCAAGGCGTCGGCTACTACATTTGCCTTGCCCGGGTGATAACGGATGTCACAATCATAATCACTAAATAGCTCTAACCAACGCCTTTGCCTCATGTTCAATTCACTTTGGTTGAAGATGTGTTGGAGACTTTTGTGATCGGTATAAATCACACATTTGGTGCCATAGAGATAATGTCTCCAACACTTCAAGGCAAACACAACCGCTCCCAATTCCAAATCATGAGTCGGGTAGTTCTTCTCATGCACCTTCAATTGCCGAGAGGCATAAGCGATGACTTTACCCCTTTGCATAAGAACACAACCCAACCTTGCCCCGAAGCATCACAATAAACCACAAAATCTTCTATCCCATCCGGTAATGTCAAAATAGGAGCATCACATAGCATATCCTTAAGTGTTTGGAAGGCGTTCTCTTGTCTTTCGCCCCATTCGAAGCTTTTATCTTTTTGAGTCAAAAGGGTGAGTGGTTGTGCAATACGGGAGAAGTTTTCAATAAACCTTCTATAGTAACCCGCCAATCCAAGGAATTGGCGGATCTCGGATGGCGTTTCGGGTCTTCTCCAATTCTTGACCGCTTCAATCTTGCTTGGGTCCACATGAATACCATCCTTGCTCACTACGTGACCAAGGAAGTGGACCTCTTCCAACCAAAACTCACACTTGGAAAATTTCGCGTACAACTTCTCCTTCCTTAGTAATTCAAGCACTTCACGCAAGTGCTTAACATGCTCCTCCTTTGTCTTCGAGTATACAAGTATGTCATCGATGAACACAATAACGGACTTGTCTAAATATGGTTGACACACCCGGTTCATCAAGTCCATGAACACCGCCGGTGCATTGGTCAACCCAAAAGGCATTACGGTGAATTCAAAATGGCCATACCTTGTGCGAAAAGCCGTCTTGGGAATATCATCTTCATGTACTCGGAGTTGATGATAACCCGAGCGAAGATCGATTTTTGAGAAGTGCTTAGCTCCTTGAAGTTGGTCAAATAAGTCATCAATTCGAGGGAGGGGATACCGGTTCTTCACCGTGAGCTTGTTTAATTCCCGGTAATCAATACACATTCTGAAGGATCCGTCTTTCTTTTTGACGAAGAGAACAGGAGCACCCAAGGAGATTGACTAGGGCGAATGAAACCCTTCTCTTGGAGTTCCTTGAGTTGAGTTTGTAGCTCTTGCATTTCGGTTAGAGCTAGTCTATAAGGAGCTTTTGCTACGGGCGCGGCTTCGGGAATAAGACTAATACGAAAAATCAAGCGCACGAGTTGGAGGTAATCCCGGTAAGTCATCCGGAAAAACATCGGGGAATTCACAAACAATAGGAACGGTCTTCAATTCTACCTTTGCGGTGGTAGCACTAAAGACTTTAGAATTTGGGGAATCGGAGATTTCGCCTTGGACCCTAAGAATTTACCGTTGGCCAAAGGTATCTTAACAACTCTCTCACCACAATCAATGGTTGCATTCACCGCCGTCAACCAATCCATACCCACTATAATATCGAAACTACCAATGTCAAGAGGCATAAGGTCAATGAAGAAGTCAACGTCCTCCAAAGTCAAGACACAATCACGGAGTATTTGGCTAATTCTAGTTAGTGACCCATTTACCATTTCAATGTCAAGCACATAGTTTAGAGCACATGGATGCACATCAATCAAAGGAACAAAGTTAGAAGACACGAGGCTAAAATCGGCCCCGGAATCAAATAGTACGGTTGCATAGAGACCATTAAGGAGGAAAGTACCTGCCACTACGTTAGGATCATTTCGGGCTTCATTTACATTGGCCGCAAAAGCTCGGCCGCGTGGTTGCACTTGGTGGCCTTGTTGCCCCCGGTTTTGATTAGGCCCGACCATTTGGAGTTGATTTGGGTGGACGGCTACTTGCACTTGTTGTCCCACCCATCGAGGACAATTATTACGATAGTGGTCACGGCTACCACATTCAAAACACTCGCCCCTTCTTTGGTTACCTTGAGGAGGAACGGCCCGAATAGGAGCCGCATTCATTGGGCCCGTTCTTGGAACTCTACAATCTCGGGAGAGGTGCCCGACTTGATTGCAATTAAAGCATGCACCACATTGGTTATGGGCGGGATGATGCTTGTTGCATTTCCCACAGAAAGGATGAGGCCCGGTATAAGCCCTCCTAACCGGTTCCACCGCCGCCATTAACCTACCCCTATTTACATTCCTGGGGTCAAACTTCCCCATTTTCCTTACCCCGCTAGACTCACCCACTTCCTTCCTCTTGTTTGACGAGGATTTGCTCAAAACACCACTCCTCAAAAGATCTTCGGTCACACTCCCGGCTTGGTTGACCGCATTAGCCAAGGAAGTAGGCATGTTTGAGTTAACATAAGATCGGACTTGAGGGTTCAAGCCCAATACAAATTTCTGGATGGCCTGTGACTCGGTACCCACCAAGTGAGGAATGAGGGTAGACAGTTCTTGAAATCGTCTCACATAGCCCTTATAATCGGCTCCCTCCATGTTGAGATTTGCAAATTCGATTGTTAAATTTTGTAGCTCGTACGGAGGACAAAACTTAGCCTTTACTTTTTCTTTGAAGTCAATCCACTCCAAATTTTGAGTCCGCCCTAGAGTTATTTCCTGGTTCCACCAACGGCTAACCTTCCACCTAATCAACTTCCATTAAGCATATCGGTTCCTTATTATACCTTAAGCCACACGTGCGCAATCCACGATGTCATGAACTTGCTATAATATCGGGTAACCATAAAAGAGTTGATCGGGTTCTTTTAGGGTTGCCACAATATTATACTAAGTTAATGGCATCCTTTCATTTTGCCCTAAATCAACACATTAATTCCAACAATTTACAACAACAACCCATGTCAACTATAATTCACATTCATCACATTGAATTCAAGTTTTCATACAATAGGTCTTAACTACGAACTCACACGGGGATTCACATAATTCACATTGCACACGAATTCCTAACCATGCATGCTATATGAAGAGTTTTAACTTAAGCCGTAGTCTAGGTCAAACCGCCTAATTCTCTACGACCACGCATGGGCCACCATTCTGTAACACCCCAAGCCGGAGCTCGAAATGTCACGGAAAACACATAGCACCCGGTGGAATTACAATAGAACAATCTAAATGCAAATATAGATTCGGTGAATCCAAAACATAGCAAAACAAGTAACAAAATACAACAGGAGCAAATAGCCATCAAAGTTAACATAATACATCCAAAGATGGCAAACGATCCTAAGTATAATGCAAGAGAAGGGTCAATGAATCCTTGATCCATGAGGTCCAAGTCCGGGTTAGACCGCAAGCAAGCAACTAAACACCACGTCCGGGGAGAACCTGGTTACCTGAAAAGTGTACTAAGCATAGTCAACACAAGGTTGGTGAGTTCGTAGTAATGGTTCGTATCGAACCAACATCAATAATCACAATATAATAATAGAGGCTAGATATGACTTACAGCGAGCCTCTAAGCAACACA
The DNA here is from genome assembly GCA_034093135.1 of Erigeron breviscapus. Lineage (NCBI taxonomy): Eukaryota > Viridiplantae > Streptophyta > Magnoliopsida > Asterales > Asteraceae > Erigeron > Erigeron breviscapus. The sequence goes on from JAXHQA010000453.1 coordinate 16,232, forward strand.
ATATCATCCAACAACAAGATTACACAAAAGAAATGCGAGTGTAATGAGGATGCACAAATGATATATGTATCAATGCAAGTGCCAAATGTATGAATAAGCAAATATGCCTATCCCAAGCGTGACCTTCAGTCACGTATGCAACGATACCCTTCTGCCATCGCCATGGACAAGGCTGTATCTCAAAAACATCGAGATATATATGTCTATATACTCGGGGTCAGGAACTACATCCCTAACGGGTGCATACATCTATGCACCAGGATGTCGGCAATCCCCTGCCGAGGGCTCATCAACAATGTATGCAATGCTTACAATCAAATGTAAATGCATGCTCATGAACCAACAATCAATGTACAATGAACCTGTGCCAACAATCAATATTTCTTCAAACATAACCCAGAATCGATGTATGACAACCAAAAGCCAACGATCAGTAATCAACAAAACATGAGCCACTAATCACAATATAAACCAACTATACGTACATATACTTCAGAGGATTCTACTTTCTTCAAGTCCCAGATGCTTATGTATAGGGTCACCCGCAGCCTTCCCACCACATCTAAAACCCAAAGGAAGGCATAACCGACTTCCATGTATGTACGTCTATCCTAATGTATAAGTAATACTTAACGAAAACACAACCCAAGTCAATCAAACGAAAAGATACGTCACATCAATCCAACAATCAAGTCAAACAAACAATACATCAATAAATACAAGTAAACACGCCAAGTTTACACTTTTCAGCCCGAATCCCAAGCGGGTAGGGAGATACGAAACTCACCTTGATTGGCAAAGAAGTTAGTAAAGGATTACAAACGAGTAATAGGATCCACACGTCCACCACCTATAATTATACATCAATATACCATAATGTCAACTCTACAATCATAAACAAGTTAGTTTAGCACAATTAGGTCAAGTCACAAACCCTAAACGCCTTTCCAACTTAAACGAGTAGGAAACAATACACATTCGACTCGACCTTTTTAGAAATGAGAAAGGATTCATACAAAAAGAGGGTTACCACTAGAAACTAGACTCTTTGTTTGCAAAGACGACGAAGACATTGTACCAATATTCAAGTAAACAACAGTAACACTTAAGCTAACAAAGGCACTACATACTTGATACTAATTGCTTTACCCTATTTTGATACAACAGGTACTGTGTCCATGCTACAATTTGCGATGAATCAGGAACCAAAGACGTCACTTTGTTCGATGAAGGCATGCAAGGAATGCTTAACATCAGCTGCGAAGACATGGTTACAAAAGCCGCACAAACAGACCCAAAAAAATTGTCGGATCTATTAGCCTCTATTATAGATGTACCCAAGCTACTACACCTAAGCGTAAGAAATGATGGGAAAAGTTTGTCAACATGCAACAGATGTAACATCCGTGAATTTTGACCCATTGACTTTATGTGAAATTTGACTAACAATCTTGTTTAATGAAATAAGTGGGTCGTTGGGTGAATTAAATGACAATGTGTGTTGGTCAGGTCGTTGTATGTGTAGTCGGTATTTAAATGTGTAATTAGTTGTATTGTGGCTTGAGAGGGGAAACGGGTCGGCCCGTGGGTAGTCCATGACCCACCAGCCCCCCAAGACCCATTTCTCCCCCCTTATCCTTTTCCTCCCCTCTCATTTTCTTATCTATCTATCTCTTTCTCCCTTTCTCTCAAAAGCAAAGCAAGACCCATTTCAATCTTCTTCACCATTTCTTGCATCAATTAGTGTTGGATCGATTATAACATAGAAATCATAGTCACTTTCATCTCACTTTCGTCTTATCAAAGAATCAAAGCCAAGTTCTAGCATTTCTTTACCCAATTAGGTCAAATTTGGGTTTGAGCTCAAGGAGACGTTTTGGTAAGTTAAATTCATCCCACTTACTTCTATTTATGCTTGTACTTATGTTTCTAGTCGTTTTTATGGGATTCCAAGACTTAAAAATGGTAAAAATGGAAATTAGGGTTAGGGTTAGGGTTTGAAGAATTTGTGGGCGATTATGATGTTTTGGTCGGATTTGTGGATTGGGTTATGTTTATTTATGGTTAATGGTGTTTATTTATGCTTCACATTAAGTTACAAGTTCCTACAAATCGATTTGGGTTGGTTTGGGTCGAGTTTTTAAGGGTTTTGTTCTTGTTTTTCTGCTGGTGCTGCTGCTCTTCTGGTCCAGTATGGGGCCACTGCGGCGCAGTGGCTAGGGACTGGTCAGTTTGGGGTTAGCTCACTGCGGCGCAGTGGCTAGGGACTGGTCAGTTTGGGGTTAGCTCACTGCGGCGCAGTGAGCTGCTGGTCAGTTTGGGCTTAGCTCACTGCGGCGCAGTGCTTTAGTACTGGTCCTGGTTCAGTTTAGCCACTGCGGCGCAGTGAGCTTAGTCCTGGCTCACTGCAACGCAGTGGATAGTTACTGTGATTAAATGCGTGTCAATTTTCAAATGTTAATAACTTCTAATCCGTAACCCCAAACAAGTCGTATGACCTATCGTTGGAATCATAAGAGAGTCTATTTTCTTGTAGTAACACTCTTTTTGTATGAACCTTCTCCCATTTCTAAAAAGGTCAAGTCAAATGCGTCTTGTTCATACTCGTTTAAGTTGTGAATGTGTTTAGGGGCTTATGGCTTGACTTAATCGAGCTAAATCAACTTGTTTGAGAATGTATAGTTGACATTACGGTATTATGATGTATAATTATAGGCTGTGGACGTGTGGACCCCATTACTCGTTTGTAATCACATACTAGCTTCTTTGCCGGACAAGGTGAGTTTCGTATCTCCCTACTCGCTTGAGATTCGGGCTGAAAAGTGTAAACCTGGCGTGTTTACTTGCATTTATTGATTTATTGATTGGTTGACTTGATCATTGGATTTGATGGGATAGTTCGTTCGTTTAATTGACTTGGGCTATGTTTTAGTTAAGTATTACTTTATATTAGGATAGACGTACATACATGGAAGTCGGTTATGCCTTCATTGGGTTCTAGATGTGGTGGGAAGGCTGCGGGTGACCCTATATATAAGCATCTGGGACTTGAAGAAAGTAGAATCCTCTGAAGTATATGTATGTATAGTCGGTTAAATTGTGATTAGTGGCTTATGTTGTTGATTATTGATTGTTGGCGTATGATGGTTGTATATTGGTTGTTGGGTTATGTTTGTTGAATATTGATTGTTGGCGCAGGTTTATCGTATATTGATTGTTGGCGCAGGTTTATCGTATATTGATTGTTGGTTCACGATTTATGCATTTACATTCGATTGTAAGCATTGCATACATTGTTGATGACCCTCGGCAGGGGATTGCCGACATCCTGGTGCATAGATGTATGCACCCATTTTGGATGTAGACCTGACTCCGAGTATATAGACATATATATCTCGATGATTTTGAGATACAGCCTTGTTCATTGCGATGACAGAAGGGTATCGTTGCATTGGTGACTTGAGCTCACGCACAGGATAGGCATATTGGCTTATTCATGCATTCCGACATTTGCATTGATATTCATATCATTTATGCATTTCTCATTTCACGCGTTGTGCCTGTGTAATCTTGTTGTTGGACATTATTGTGTTTTGTAGAGGCTCACTGTATGTCAGGTTTAGCCTCCTTTCATGCTTTATGATTTTGTCTATGGTTCCTTGTGGGCCATTACTACGAACTCACCAACCTTGTGTTGACTATGCTTAGTACACTTTTCAGGTAATCAGGTTCTCCCAGGGCGTGGAGTTTAGTTGCTTTGCTTGCTGTAAACCCGGACTATGGATTTCATGGATCAAGGATTCATTGGCCTGCCTTTTGCATTATACTTAGGGTCGTTGCCATCTTTGGATATTATTATGTAAACTTTGATGGCTAATTGCTCCTGTTGTATTTTGATACTTGCTTCGTTATGTTTTGGATTCACCGAATCTATATTTGCATTTAGATGTTCTATTGTAATTCCACCTGGTGCTATGTGTTTTCCGTGATATTCCGAGCCTCGGCTTGGGGTGTTACAGAATGGTGGCCCATGCAGGTCGTAGAGAATTAGGCGGTTTGACCTAGACTACGGCTTAAGTTAAAACTCTTCATGTAGCATGCATGGTTAGGAATTCGTGTGCAATGTGAATTATGTGAATCCCCGTGTGAGTTCGTAGTTAAGACCTATTGTATGATAGCTTGAATTCAATGTGATGAATGTGAATTATAGTTAATATGGGTTGTTGTTGTAAATTGTTGGAATTAATGTGATGATTTAGGGCAAAATGATGGGATGCCATTAACTTAGTATAATATTGTGGCAACCTAAAAGAACCCGATCAACTCTTTTATGGTTACCCGATATTATAGCAAGTTCATGACATCGTGGATTGCGCACGTGTGGCTTAAAGTATAATAAGGAACCGATATGCTTAATGGAAGTTGATTAGGTGGAAGGTTAGCCGTTGGTACCCCTTGTATACATACCCGGTCAATAACTAGAGAGCATATCGAATTCGGATTATACTTTGAATCATTTGTGTTAGTTGTTTAATTGCATGACGTAATGAGCATGATTACTTGATGTAATGAAATGAGTATGTGGTATCGGTATGAGAGCATTGACTACTTGTGTGGCTAACATGTGAGCATTTGAGACTAACTCTCGGGTCAACGTGTCACTTGTTTTATAGAAATGGCGAGACCAAGGAGAGTCGGAACGAACTATAGGGCCGAAGAGGAAGAACCGCAACCGGAAGTTCAACCGGAAGTGCAAGGAGGTAGGGGCCGTGGTAGAGGTCGTGGTAGGGGCCGTGGTAGGGGTCGTGGTGGAGCTCCTGAGCCAAACTTGGCCGAGGTAATCGCTCAAACGGTCGCCGGCATCATGCCAACCATCATTGCTCAAGTCACGGCAAGTCTTGGGCAAAACAATGGGCCTCAAAACAACGAAGCCCCAGAAAACGTAAACAACGAAAATGATCAACCTTATGCCGAAGAAGATGAAGGAGAGGAACCAGTGGAAGTTGGTATCGGGATGCCCATGAATAATCAATATGGCGGATACCGCCAAGGGTGCATATTTAAGGATTTTAAGAGTTGTGGGGCACCGTAGTTCGATGGGAAAGGGGGTCCCACGGAATGTATAAGGTGGTTTGAGGCGATAGAGGCGGTGATTGAAAGGAGTCATTGCACCTATGATGACCGGATTTCCTATGCATCCGGCATGTTTAGGCATGACGCCTTGAGTTGGTGGAACCAAGAGATAACGTTGGGGCGGACTCAAAATTTGGAGTGGATTGACTTCAAAAACAAGGTAAAGGCAAAGTTTTGTCCTCCGTATGAACTACAAAACTTAACCATTGAATTCGCAAATCTAAACATGGAGGGAGCCGATTACAAGGGCTATGTGAGACGATTTCAAGAGTTGTCTACCCTCATTCCTCACTTGGTGGGTACCGAGTCACAGGCCATCCAAAAGTTTGTATTGGGCTTGAATCCTCAAGTCCGATCTTATGTAAACTCCAACATGCCTACTTCTTTGGCTAATGCGGTCAACCAAGCCGGGAGTGTGACTGAAGATTTATTGAGATGTGGTGTTTTGAGTAAGTCCTCATCAAACAAGAGGAAAGAAGTGGGGGAGTCAAGTGGAGTAAAGAAAGCGGGAAGGTTTGACCCCAAGAATGCTTATAGGGGTAGGGTGATGGCGGCGGTAGAACCGGCTAGGAGGCCTTATACCGGGCCTCATCCTTTCTGTGGGAGGTGCAACAGGCACCATCCCGCCACTACTCCATGTGGGGCATGTTATAATTGCAACCAAGTTGGGCACGCATCCAAGAATTGTAGAGCTCCAAGAGCCGGCCCAATGAATGCGGCTCCTATTCGGGTCGTTCCTCCTCAAGGTAACCAAAGAAGAGGCGAATGTTTTGAATGTGGTAGCCGTGACCACTACCGTAATAATTGCCCTTGATGGGTGGGGCAACAAGTGCAAGTAGCCGTCCACCCCAACCAACTACAAATGGTCGGGCCTAATCAAAACCGGGGACAACAAGGCCACCAAGTGCAACCACGCGGCCGAGCCTTTGCGGCCAATGCAAATGAAGCCCACAATGATCCTAACGTTGTAGCAGGTACTTTTCTCCTTAATGGTCTCTATGCCACCGTTCTATTTGATTCCGGGGCCGATTTTAGCCTCGTGTCTTCTAACTTTGTTTCTTTGATTGATGTGCATCCGTGTGCTCTAAACTATGTGCTTGACATTGAAATGGTAAAGGGTCACTAACTAGAATTAGTCAAATACTTCGGGAATGTGTCTTGACTTTAAGATGTCGACTTCTTCATTGACCTTATGCCCCTTGACATTGGTAGTTTTGATATTATAGTGGGTATGGATTGGTTGACGGCGGTAAATGCAACCATTGATTGTGGCGAGAGAGTTGTTAAAATACCTTTGGCTAACGGTAAAATTCTTAGGGTTCAAGGCGAAATCTCCGATTCCTCAAATTCTAAAGTCTTTAGTGCTACCATCTCAAAGGTAGATTGAAGACCGTTCCTATCGTTTGTGATTTTCCCGATGTTTTTCCGGATGACTTACCGGGGTTACCTCCGCCCCGTGAACTTGATTTTCGTATCAATCTTATTCCCGAAGCCGCGCCCATAGCAAAAGCTCCTTATAGACTAGCCTTAACCGAAATGCAGGAGCTACAAACTCAACTCAAAGAACTCCAAGAGAAGGGTTTCATTCGCCCTAGTCAATCTCCTTGGGGTGCTCCTGTTCTCTTCGTCAAAAAGAAAGACGGATCCTTCAGAATGTGTATTGATTACCGGGAATTGAACAAACTCACCGTGAAGAACCGATATCCTCTCCCTAGAATTGATGACTTGTTTGATCAACTTCAAGGAGCTAAGCACTTCTCAAAAATCGATCTTCGCTCGGGTTATCATCAACTCCGGGTACATGAAGATGACATCCCCAAAACGGCTTTTCGCACAAGATATGGTCATTTTGAATTCACCGTAATGCCCTTTGGGTTGACTAATGCACCGGCGGTGTTCATGGACTTGATGAACCGGGTGTGTCAACCATACTTAGACAAGTCTGTCATTGTGTTCATTGATGACATACTTGTATACTCGAAGACAAAGGAGGGGCATGTTGAGCACTTGCGTGAAGTGCTTGAATTACTAAGGAAGGAGAAATTGTATGCGAAATTTTCCAAGTGTGAGTTTTGGTTGGAAGAGGTCCACTTCCTTGGTCACGTAGTGAGCAAGGATGGTATCATGTGGACCCAAGCAAGATTGAAGCGGTCAAGAATTGGAGAAGACCCGAAACGCCATCCGAGATCCGCCAATTCCTTGGATTGGCGGGTTACTATAGAAGGTTTATTGAAAATTTCTCCCGTATTGCACAACCACTCACTCTCTTGACTCAAAAAGATAGAAACTTCGAATGGGGCGAAAAGATGTATGACGCTCCTATTTTGACGCTACCAGATGGAATCGAAGATTTTGTTGTTTATTGTGATGCTTCGGGGCAAGGGTTGGGTTGTGTTCTTATGCAAAGGGGTAGGGTCATTGCTTATGCCTCTCGTCAATTGAAGGTGCATGAGAAGAACTACCCGACACATGATTTGGAATTGGGAGCGGTTGTGTTTGCTTTGAAGTGTTGGGGGCATTATCTCTATGGCACCAAATGTGTGATTTATACCGATCACAAAAGCCTCCAACACATCTTCAACCAAATTGAATTGAATATGAGGCAAAGGCGTTGGTTAGAACTATTTAGTGATTATGATTGTGACATCCGTTATCACCCGGGCAAGGCAAATGTAGTAGCCGATGCCTTGAGCCGAAAGAGAGAGTGAAACCAAGACGGGCTAGAGCTATGAGCCTCACGGTAGGGCCAAATATTCGTGATCGGATCATTGAAGCCCAAATTCAAGCCACCCTACCGGAAAACTTTGGAAACGAAAACCTAGATGGCATGGAACAACAATTTGACCGAAAGAATGATAATGGGCTATACATGGTTGAAAGACTTTGGTTCCTATTTTCGGCGACTTAAGAACACTTATTATGAATGAAGCTCACCTATCGCCTTATTCGGTCCATCCCGGGTCGGATAAGATGTACTTTGACTTGAAGGAATTGTATTGGTGGCCGGGCATGAAGCGTGATGTGGCAAGTATGTGAGTGAGTGTCTTACTTGCTTACAAGTCAAAGCTGATCACAAGAAGCCACCCGGATTGTTGGTACAACCGGTGATGCCCGAATGGAAGTGGGAGCATATTTCAATGGACTTCATTACTAAACTACCGAAGACTAGAAGCGGCCGTGACACAATTTGGGTGATAGTAGATCGGTTAACGAAGTCGGCTCACTTTTTAGCCATTCGTGAAACCGATAAATTTGACACTTTGGCTCGTTTGTACATCAAAGGAAGTAATATCTAAGCATGGAGTGCCGATTTCTATCATTTCCGATAGAGATGCCCGTTTCAAATCAAAATTTTGGGAAGCCTTTCAAAAAGCCATGGGTACTCGACTTGACATGAGCACGGCGTTTCACCCTCAAACGGATGGACAAACCGAGAGAACCATTCAAACACTTGAAGACATGTTGAGGGCATGTGCAATTGATTTTGGTGGAAGTTGGGAAGACCATTTGCCGCTAGTTGAGTTTTCATACAACAATAGTTACCATGCTACCATTCAAATGGCACCCTTTAAAGCATTGTATGGTAGAGTATGTCGTTCTCTCTAGCTTGGGCGGAAATTGAGAGAGTCAACTTATCGGGCCAGAAATTGTGATTGAAACAACTAAGGTAATATCTCAAATTAAGGAGAAGTTGCAATTGGCCCGTGAACGTCAAAAGAAGTATGCCGATGTGAGGCGAAGACCGTTGGAGTTTGAAGTTGGTGATTATGTACTTTTGAAAGTATCGCCTTGGAAGGGTGTTGTACGTTTTGTGAAGCGGGGAAAACTTGCACCAAGGTATATTGGTCCTTTCAAGATTCTTGAACGGGTTGGGAAAGTTGCTTATCGGCTAGAATTGCCTCAAGAGCTTAACGGTGTGCATGATGTGTTTCATATTTGAAACTTGCGCAAGTGTTTGGCGGATCCTACACATCATGTGCCTATGGACGAAATTAGGGTTGATTCGAATTTGAACTTTGTTGAAGAGCCGGGAGATCTTGGATCGTCAAGAAAAGAAACTCAAGAACAAACGCTACACGATTGTTAAGGTTAGATGGAATGCTAGACGTGGAGCCGAGTTCACTTGGGAGCGAGAGGATCACATGAAGTCTAAGTATCCGCATTTATTTAATAATTAGGGTTTTGTTGAATTTCGGGACGAAATTCTTTCAACGGGGGAATAATGTAACATCCGTGAATTTTGACCCGTTGACTTTATGTATAATTTGACTAACAATCTTGTTTAATGAAATAAGTGGGTCATTGGGTGAATTAAATGACAATGCGTGTTGGTCGGGTCGTTGTATGTGTAGTCGGTATTTAAATGTGTAATTAGTTGTATTGTGGCTTGAGAGGGGAAACGGGTCGGCCCGTGGGTAGTCCATGACCCACCAGCCCCCAAGACCCATTTCTCCCCCCTTATCCTTTTCCTCCCTCTCATTTTCTTATCTATCTATCTCTTTCTCCCTTTCTCTCAAAAGCAAAGCAAGACCCATTTCAATCTTCTTCACCATTTCTTGCATCAATTAGTGTTGGATCGATTATAACATAGAAATCATAGTCACTTTTATCTCACTTTCGTCTTATCAAAGAATCAAAGCCAAGTTCTAGCATTTCTTTACCCAATTAGGTCAAATTTGGATTTGAGCTCAAGGAGACGTTTTGGTAAGTTAAATTCATCCCACTTACTTTTATTTATGCTTGTACTTATGTTTCTAGTCGTTTTTATGGGATTCCAAGACTTAAAAATGGTAAAATGGAAATTAGGGTTAGGGTTAGGGTTTGGATTTGGGTGTGATTTTGATGTTTTGGTCGAATTTGTGGATTGGGTTATGTTTATTTATGGTTAATGGTGTTTATTTATGCTTCAAATTAAGTTACAAGTTCCTACAAATCGATTTGGGTTGGTTTGGGTCGAGTTTTTAAGGGTTTTGTTCTTGTTTTTCTGCTGGTGCTGCTGCTCTTCTGGTCCAGTATGGGGCCACTGCGGCGCAGTGGCTAGGGACTGGTCAGTTTGGGGTTAGCTCACTGCGGCGCAGTGAGCTTGGCAAAGGCTCACTGCGGCGCAGTGCTTTAGTACTGGTCCTGGTTCAGTTTAGCCACTGCGGCGCAGTGAGCTTAGTCCTGGCTCACTGCAACGCAGTGGATAGTTACTGTGATTAAATGCGTGTCAATTTTCAAATGTTAATAACTTCTAATCCGTAACCCCAAACAAGTCGTATGACCTATCGTTGGAATCATAAGAGAGTTATTTTCTTGTAGTAACACTCTTTTTGTATGAACCTTCTCCCATTTCTAAAAAGGTCAAGTCAAGCGTCTTGTTCATACTCGTTAAGTTGTAATGTTTAGGGTTGTGACTTGACTTAATTGAGCTAAATCAACTTGTTTGAGAATGTATAGTTGACATTACGGTATTATGATGTATAATTATAGGCTGTGGACGTGTGGACCCCATTACTCGTTTGTAATCACATACTAGCTTCTTTGCCGGACAAGGTGAGTTTCGTATCTCCCTACTCGCTTGAGATTCGGGCTGAAAAGTGTAAACCTGGCGTGTTTACTTGCATTTATTGATTTATTGATTGGTTGACTTGATCGTTGGATTTGATGGGATAGTTCGTTTCGTTTAATTGACTTGGGCTATGTTTTAGTTAAGTATTACTTTAT
>JAXHQA010000454.1:0-25143 GCA_034093135.1 Erigeron breviscapus
GACGACCGAAGTGAGTTCGCGATAGAACCGCGAGGTCAATATCAAGACACATCCGTACCAGGCCCACTAGGTATAGGCCAAAGCGAGTCCATTCCGGGATCACGAAGCCAAGACCAGAGCGGATTCGCCCTAGGATCGTTAGATATAAGCCAGGACGAACCCGAGCTGGTACCACAGGATAAGAACCGGGGTAGTCCTCTACCAAGGTCGCCTGGCCAAGACCCGGATAAAGTTACAAAAGGGTCACCCTGTCAAGATAGGGGGATGCCGTAGACAAGGAGTCCCGAGCGGAACAGGCTTGTGCTGAGATTGCAAGGCCAGAAACGAAAAGAATCCGAATTGGATACCACATGGTCCAACCGGGATAAGTTCCTAAAAAGACCACTGGTTCAGGTCTTTGGCACAATCTCCGTAGGATCGATGAATCAAAATAGTACAAGAACAATATCTCAGGATAGGGATAACCTGGTATCCAGAAACCCCCGGAAGACAGACCAGAATGAACAGAGTCGCACCCTTGGCAACATGAAAAGGATTCACATGGCCAGTTCTCCGGACGATGTATTACCCAGAGAAATAACTCCTGGGGTGCTGCTGTTTTTTTTTTTTTTTTTTTTTTTTGTGTTGGCCAGTTCTCCGGACGATGTATTACCCAGAGAAATAACTAACAAACCTGGGGAGAAGATATCTGCGTTAATAGACAAATGGTTCACCGACGCTTACGTACAAGCCAACTACGATGTATTATGTGTGATAATAAGACGCTTGAGAGAAACTGGTCAAGTGTACGAACCAGAGCCTGTGGCCCCGATCGAAAGGGAGGCATAGAGCGAAGCAATATGGAATCCCTTCGTGAGACGAAATTCCCAGGTTGTACAAGAAAGCTACCAAAGAATCGACGTCCGAGAGTTGAGCCCGACAAAAACAATTGAAAAACAGTCAGACCGCCCAAGCAGTAACCGAGCCCAAGAAGAGTCCGAATTAAAAACAGACACAAAACCAAGGGGTGTTCAAAAAGAAAACCATCCCTTACCCAAGTCCGTACCTACGGCACACCAAGCGGATGTGGGTAACTCACCTGATGAAAACATACGGAGCCGTTTAGTAAAGACGGAAAAGAAACAACATGAAAACATGTATTACAATGGTGAAGGGGATCCGACCGACTTCTTGAATAAATTCATCAAGATTGCAGCGGTTCGAAAGTGGGACTCGAGAACAACTTGCCGAATTTTCTCCTATTCCTTAACAGAAAAAGTAAAAGAATGGATCGACAACTTAAACAGAGAATTCGCAGATGACTTTGAAGATCTCAAAGCAAGATTCGTATTACAATTCAACACACAGAAAAAGCGTAAGAAGACGCACATAGCGGCACATGACATAAAGATCCAGAAAGAAGAAACACTCAAACAATTCATAGCAAGATACACATCCGAAATCCAGGAGATAAGTGCCCGAAAGTAAGAAGATATCGGGACTCATCCATGGCCTCCGAACACTGGAATTAGTCGTTCTTGGGCTTTGCATTTTTTTCTTGTGCCGGTCTTGTGCTCGGTGTCGGTTGTTTGTTGTTCGTCTGGTTGATCTTGGGCGCATGCTTCTTTCAGTCGGCTGGGATTGTGGTGAGCTTTGTGCTCGTCGGTGTCGGTGTCTTGGTTTCTTTTTGCTTTTTGCTGGTGGCGCATTCTTGGTGTAGGGCTGGGCTGATCGTATCTCGGGGAGGGTTACTTTCTTCGTTCGGGCTTTGGTCCGTATTATGCCATGCTAGTTTTTTTAGCGGAGCTCGGCGGGTTGGTGTTGGTTGTGCTGCTCTTGAGCTGGGCTTCTCTTCATTCTGTGGGCTGAGATCATGGTGCTTTTTTGGGCAGTGCCGGGTAGTATCTGGTGTCCGGTCGGGGTGGGTTGGGGCATGTTGCTTTTGGTGGGTTCTTTTCGTCGTTATCGTATGGGTGTTTTGTTTGCGTGATTGGCTTCTCTTTTTCTTTCATGTTTCTTTTCTCTCGGTGCTGGGTGGCGCGCGCCTTTTGGCGTTATTCGGGGGAAGGTGGGGGGATCTTTGGCTTCTTTTTCGGTGTGTTGGTTTGGGGAGGCTTCTTCTGGTCTTCTTTGTGTCTTGTCGTTGGTTTTTTGGCTGGGGTGTGCTATGCTTGGCGATGTGGCGTTTTGGCGTGTAGGGGTTTTGGTTAAGTGTCCGCTTTGTTTTATCCTTGGGGCTCGCTGTCGCTGGGGCTCGGGCTTTGGCTTGGCGCCGTCTTCTTTTTCTCTCTTCTTCCTTGTGGGCATCTTGTGTGCGGTTTGTTGGCCGGTGCATTTGGCTGTCCTTTGCTTTGGTGGTGGTCGTTTATTTCGGGTTTTTGTGGCACGTGGCGTTGTCCCTTTCTTGGTTGGCTGTTTTGCTCGCTCCTTGTGCTTTTGCTTCTATTGTCTTTGCTCGTTCTTTTTGCTGTTGCCTTTTCGTTTCTTGCTTTTCTTGTATTCGTCTTTGGCTCTTTCGCGCGCATGTGTTGTTGTTGGGTGCTGCGGGGGTCTATGCTTTTTTGTCTTTCTTGGCCTCGATCTTGTTTTTGTGGGTTCATTGGTGGGCTTTGTGCTCTGTTTTTTTGTTGCGTTTTCTTGTTTTTTGCTGTTTAGGCTAGGCGTACTTGGGGTCTGCGTGCGCTTCTTCGGGTTCTTTTGTGCGGGTGTTCTTTTTCTCGGAGTGTGGCTCATCGGTGTAGTGGTGTTTGGTGGCGTGCTTCGGGTTGTGGGAGGTGTTTTTGTGCGTTTTTGGCAGCCTTTTTGCTTCGTCGATTTTGGTTTGCCGGTGGTTGCCGCTGGCGTTCGGTTTTCCGTCGCTGTGTTGCTTTGGGCGGGTTTTGCTTGGGCTTGCTGTCGGTTTGCTCTGTGCTTCGCTACGCGATGTGTGGGGCGGGTTGTGTTTGGTTTGCGTTGTGTCGTTGGGTGGGCTGTTCGCCTTTCTGTGCGTTTCGTTGTCTCTTCTTTTTCGGTATCGGTGTTCGTAAGTGCCTGCTCTCTCTTCAGTTGTGCTCGCTTGACTGGGGTGTTCGCTATGTGTTCGCGGTCTTTTGTTGTCGTTCTTCTGTGTTTGTGTGTTGTGTCGCTCTGTCTGGGCGTTCGTGGAGGTCTGCTGTCTGGTTCGCTTGTGGTATGCTCTTCTTTGGCTTGTTCGTGTCATTGTGGTGGGCTTGCTTCTGTGGGATATTCCGAGGTTGCGGTTTTGCTTGTGTGCGAGAGTTTTCGGTTTTTGGTTGTTGGGTTGTTCGGTGGTGTGGGTCGGTTCAGGGGTTTGGGGCTATACGTTTTCGTGTCGCGTTCTTCTGCTGGTTCTCTTCTTCCTCTGTTCAGCGGTGTTTTTAGTGTCTGGGCTTGGCTGCTTTCCTCCCTTGAGTCGGTTTTCTCGTCGGTCTCCAGTCGTTCCGCGTCTTTGTGGTGTCGCGATTTCTCGTTCTTCTTCTGCCTTTTTCTCGTCTCGCGCCTTTGTGCCCTTCGTCCGTTTCTTTCGTGGCTTTTCTTTCCCTTGCGCCTTTTTGCCCGGCGCTTTCGACTGGGCCGGCTGCTGTTCCACGCTCCTGTTGCTCGCGGTGTGCTGCGTCTCTGGTCGTTTGCAGTTGTGTGGCTTGCTTCCGTCCTGTCCGTCGTCCGTCCCTTGTTTTGGCTTGCTACGCTTTTTTCGTCTTCCTGTTTTGCGGTGGGTCCGGCTTGGCTGTCTCTGCGTGTTCCGTTTTGTTTTGGTCGTTTGTTCCTTCGGGTTTCTCTCTTTCGCCGGGTGTGCGCGCGGTATTTTCGCCTGCGCTCTCTTCCGGTGTGGTGTTCTCTTGCCGGCCCGCTTCGCTCGCTTCGCTGGTGCCTCCTCCTTTCGCCTGCTCGTCAGCCTCCCGTTTTGCCCGGTCTTGGCTGTTCGCTTGCGGTTTTTCCTCTTTCTCTCGTGCTGTTTCGCTTCGCCCGTCCTCTCTCCTTGCGGCTCGTCGTCCCTCTCTCTCGTTCGTTGGCTCTTCTCCTGGCTTTGTTTTCTCTCTGTCTTGTGTCTCGCTCGTCTTGTCTTGGCCTGCCTTGCCCTCGCGCTGTCCCCGTCGCCGCTCCGCGCGCGCCCCGCGCTTTCCGCCTGCTGCTCCTGTCCGTATCCGTTCTGGGGGCCTGGCGGTTTGTCGCTCGTTGCGTCGGTCGGTGTCGACCGCTCTCTGGCGCGGTTCCCTTTCTCCCTCGTTCCTCCCCCTGCTTCTGTCCCTTTGTTGTGCCTTCGCGCGATTGGCCGATGTGCGGCCCTTTTCGTGTGTCGCTCCTACGGCCTGCCACCTCTGTGTCTCATCCTCCCCTGCCTACGCCGTTTCTGCTCTCAGCCTTGTGCCGCCGTTCCTGGCTGGTTCGCTGTCCTCCCTTGCTCCGTCTCTCCGCGCGCTCTTGTCCCCCGTCCCTCTTCGGGCTCCCCGGCCCGTGCCTCCGTGCCCCCCCTTGTCCGTTCGCACCTCGCCCCGTCCGGCGCTCGGCCGGCTTTCGCTGCTTTCCTTTCGCTTGTCTCTTCGGTCCCCTGGTCGCTCGCGCTTTTCCTGGCTTTCGTTGTTTGTGCGGCTCCACTTTCCTTTACTTCTCTCGATCTTGCGTCCTTTTACCTGTTGCGCTGCGGTCTTGGCCAGTGCTGAGTTGCGTCTTCGCGCGCTCCGCCCTGCCCCGCCTCCTGCCTCTTGGTGCCTCTGTCCCTTATGCTCCCCGCGCTCTCCCTTCGCGTTCGGTCTTCTCGTGTGTTGCGTGCGTTCCACTGCTCCTTCCCTCCTGGCCGCCACTGTTCCCTCGCGCGTCCGCGTCGCCTTGACTTTCTTTCCTTTCCGCGGCTCTTCAACTCTTTGCTTCTGCCGTCCGCTCCTGTCTCTGCGCTCTTCTCCTTCGTGGCTCCTGTGTTCTTCGGGCCTCCCCTTGGGCACGCCTCGTCCCTGACTCCTGTCCATCCCTGTTGCTCGCCTCCGTCTCCCGTCGGCATTTTCTCCTTTGCGCCTGTCGTTTCCTTCCGCCGCGTGGGATCTTCTCGCGTGTCTCCCCTGGTTGCCCCGCGCGTTCTCTTCCTCCTCGCTCCGCGCTGCCTGGCCCTCCCGTTTTCCTCGTCTCTCCTACGTGTTTTTGTGCTTCGTCCACCCTAGCCCGGGCTTCGCATCCCGCTCCCCTCTCTCCGCTCCCGCCGTTTTGTCCCCTTGGCCCCTGGCGTGGCCTGCGTCCGCCTCACTCTCTCTTGGTCGTCTGCGCTCTCGCCTGGCGGCTTCTGTGCCCTCCCACGCCCCGCCGCCCGTCGCTCGTCCTAGCCACGGCTTCCACTCCACCCGCGCGGCTTCGTCCCTGCCGCTTTGGGGGCGCCTCCGGTCCCTCCTCTTTTTGGTTTGTGCTCCAGCCGCACGCGCTGGTTCTGCGTCTTCGGTCGCCCTCGCCTCCGTGCGCCCTGCCCCCGCCGCGCCCTTCCTGCTATGCGTGCCCATGCTGTTCGCCGCGTCTTGCTGCCTCTTTCTTGCTCCAGTCTCCCTGTGTGGGCTGCTGTCGTCACTCTCCGGTGTTCTTCGGCCGCCTGTCGCACCTTCTTTCGGCGGCGGTTCGCGCCATCTCCCTCTCTCTCACTTTTCCCCACCCGCTCATGCCTCACTCGCGGCCGTCGTGGCCCCGGCCCCTTTTTCCGCGTCCCCGTTCCGGGCCTTCGTTTCTTTGTCCTGCCTTCATCTCGCACGGTTGCCCCTTCCGTGGTGCGTCGCGCCCCTGCTTTGATGTGTGCCCAGTCGGCTTTACCCTGCCATCCCGCCTGTTGTGTTCTGGTCGGCCCCTGCCTTCTCGTTTTCCCCTCGCCCTCCCAGCTCCTTTCGTCATCCCGCTTGTCTTCCTTGCCCCCTCCGCCACTGGGTTGTGCTCTTCTGCCCCCTTTCCCCTCTCTTTCCCTAGTCTTGCCTGCCGCCCGCGCTCTATCCTCCGAGCTCGATTTCCTCCTGCCCTTTCTTCTCCTTTCCTTCTTCATCCGCGTCCTCCCAATCCTTCTCCTTCGCGTTCCTCTCCCTCTTCGCGCGCGCCTCCCCTGCATTCGGCTCACTTCTCTATGCCCCGCTTTCTTCCGTCCCGCCCCTCCGTCCCCCGTCAGTGACTGCCTTTGGCTTTCCATGCCGCTCCCTCGTGCCTCCCCCGCTTGCCCGTTCATTCCTTCTGTTCTTCTCTGCAGCCTGTCTCTTCCCTTCTTCCTCTTCCCTGCTGTCCGCTGTCGCCCTTCCGTTGCTCCTGCCCCTTGCCGGCTGTGCGCTGGCTTTCTCCCCGTTGCGCGTCTCCTCGCCCGCCCCCCTCTCGCAGCGGCGTATCTCGCTCGTTTGGTCCCCTGCGCGCTTTTCTCGTCTGTGGCCTTCTTGACCTGTGTGCCTTGCTCTGTATCGGGCTTGGGCTATTCGGCGCCGCTCTTTGGTTCCTCTCTCGGCGGCCTGCGTTCACCATCCTGTCGCATTGGGCCCCGCCCGTGTCGGCGCCTGCTTTCGCGTCTTGTCTGTCTCTCTGGCCGCCGCCGTCCCGCCCCCGGCCTCTTCGCTTCTCGCCGCCCTCCATGCCGTCTCTCTGTGCGACTCTTTCCTCTGCCCTGCCCGCGCGGCCTGGCCGCCTCCTTTTGTGTTGGTGTTCGTGCCTGCTTCCTCGGTCCCCTTCTGTTCTTCCGCGCTTTTCACGTCTTGTGTTTTGCCCCGGTGCCCCCCGTTATTGCCTCTCTCCCGCCGCCCTTGCTCCGCTCTTCACCCTTGCTCCGCGGGCCGCCCCTTTCCTCCACCTGCGTCCTCTTCGCCCGCTCGTCTCCCGTTCCTGTTGCCTTTGCCTTCTTTCCGTCGCTGTCTGGCGTGTCTTCTTTTCAGTCCGTTTTGTGCCCCCTCTCTGTCCCTTGTCCTTCCTCTCCCGGCTGCCCCCCTCACGCGTTGTCCCTTTCCTGTGTTCCCCGCAGGCCTGCTGTCCTGGCCCCGGGCTGGCATGGCCCTTGCCGCTTCCCTGTCTTGGGCTGGGCTTCCCCTCCCCTCCCGGTACCCGCGGCCTTCCCTGCTGCGTGGCGGCTGCCTCCTCCGTTCCGGCGCGTGGCCGCTTCTTTGTTCTTTGTCACGCTTGCCTGCGCCATGGTATGTTCACGCCGTCCGCGGGGTCTCTCCGCCCCCCCTCTCCCCCGGCGCGCCTCCGTTGGGGTCTTTCCTCGCCTGGCTCCTCCTGCTCCTCCTTGGACTCTTGCGTCCTCGTCGCTTTGATGGTCTTTGGCAGGTGCCTGGCGCTTCCGTGGGCTCGGCTGTGCTGCGCCTCGCCCGTCGCGTGTGCGCCTCTTTCTCGCCGAGGTGTTGTTCGGTCGCCCTGGGTGCTCCTTGGTGTTCCTTTTTGCCCTGTCTTGCGGTCGCTGTACTGGTTCTTGTCCCGCGGCGTTGTCGCTCCTGTGCTTCTCGCCGCGCCCCGCCCCGGTCGCGTGCGCCTCGTCCCGTCTGCCCCTTCGCCGCCTGGTGCCTCTTCGCGCTCCCGCCGCGCCTGGTCCTGTTCGCCTTTGCCCGCTGGCCTCTCTTGGTGGTCCCCCCTCTCCACGTTTTTCTTCCCTCGCCGCGCCGCTTTGTGCTCCCTCTCTGTTGCCCCGCTTGTTTGTGCTCTTGTCTCTTTCTGCCTCTCCGCTCGTCTCGTGCACGCTGTGCCTCTGCCTCTCCGGCCGTTCCTCGCCGTTCTGGTCTCATTGCTGCCTCCTTTGGGGTCCCCCCGCCCCGCTTGGCCCTTTCCGGTCTCTCCCGCTCCGTTTTCCGCGTGGCCCGTTTGTGCTTCTTTTGGGTCTGCCTGCCCCTGGCCCCTCGCCTGTTGCCCCTCTCTCTGGTCGCCTGCGTTCCGTCCTCGTGCCCCCTCCCCGCTTCCTTTGTTCCACTGGTTTTGCCCGTTGGGTCGCGTCCCCCTTTCTGGGTGCCGCTCGGTGTGTTTTTTCGCTGGCTTGCCTCGTCTTTGTCTTTTCTCCATCTCTGCCCTCTTTTCTTTGGTTCTGCCCCTCCTTTTCGTTTGCTTTCCTCTGCCGCCCTCGCCCTGTCTTCCCTTCCCCTCTCTCTCCTCCGCTGCCTGTTTTCGCCCCTTTTTCCCCTTGCTCTCGCTTTGCCCCCCCTTCTCGTCCTCCCCTCCCTTTGTCCGCCTCCAGCTTTCTCTTTTCTTCCGATCCCTCCGGTGTTCTCTCTTGCCTCTTTGCCCGCATTTTCGCCGTGTTTCGTTCGCGTCTCTCCCGGCTCTTGGGCTTGCTTGACCTCCCTGTTTTGTTCAGTCCTCTCCCCCCTGCGGTGCTTCTCCTCACCTGCCTGGCGTGCTGTTTCCCCTCTCCTCTTCTCCTGTTCCTTCGGACCGCCCTTTTGCCCTCCCTCTGGCGCCTGCCCTGCGTCGGGCTGCACTCCGCGCCTCTTCTGCTGGCTTCCGTCTTTGCCTGGCGCACCCGTTTCATCCACCGTCCCGCCTCTGTCTGCCCCCGCCTGGGCCCTCGTCTGGCCTTGTTTCCTTCCCCTGGCTCTTCCTCCATCTTGTTTTCGGTCGCCCTCTGGTCCCTGGGTTCTTTCTTTTCCCTGGTGGCCCCGGCCCCCGCTCCCCCCCTTGTTTCTTTCCCCTGGCCGCGCTCTTCTTGCCCGCTTTCCCCCCCCTTGGGTCTGCCCTCGCCTCGTCCTCTTCTTTGGTTCCCTTCCGCTCGCCGGGTGCTTTCGCCTGCTCCCTGGTGGCTCTTCTCGTCTGCCCCCTCTTTGGCTTCTTGTGGTCGTTTGCCTTGCTGGAGGGTCCCCTCTGTGTCCTGGTGCTTTTCTTCTTTTTTCCCTGGTTCATTTGTTGTCCTGGCCCTTTTTGGTGCCCTGCCCGCTGCCTTGGTCGTTTCCGCCCCCTTGCTTGGCCGCCTGGCGTCCTCTCCCGGTTTGGTCTCTTTGTTGCTTGCTTCGTGCTTTCGCCTGTGCCTGCTTGTCTCCTGCCCTTTTGGCTCTCTTTTCCCCTCCGGCCTTTCGACTCTCTGCTCCTCCCCCTCCCCCTTCTCCGTTTTGCCTCCCTTCCCCGCTGCTGCCCTCGTTTCGCCTCCCTGGCCCCCCCATCCCTGACCGTCCCTCTTTGGTTTCCCGCTTCCTCGTCCTTCTCGGCCGTCTCTTCTGTCTCTTGCTGTCGCCTGCCGGTTTTGGTGTGCCCAGCCGTTGCCCCTGTTCCCCCCCTGGTGGGAAGACCAGATTCAGATAACATGCTTCTGGCCGCTTCTATCAGTGTACGATTCTTTCTTTCCCCAACTCCATTTTGCTCTGGCGCGTGTGCTGCTGCGCGTTCTTGCGCGCTCCGTGCTTGCCACTGTTTCCCGTCCTTCTTTTTCTTCCGTCCCTTCCTTGCCCTGTCCTCTTCGCTGTCTTGCGCTCCTTCCTTTTGCTGCGCGGCTGCTTTCGCCGGTGCCTCTTTTGCCTCTGCGGCCTCCACCGTCGTCTCTGGTCCTTCCTCCCCCCTCGCGTTCTTTTTTCCTTGTTTGCCCTTCCTGGCCCCGCGCTCTCTGTGCCTGTGCCGATTCGTGCTGCTCCCTTTTGCTCGTTTTTTGCCCTGGTCTTTTCGCTTGCCTCTCCCCCCTGGCCTGGGTTTTCTTCTTCCCGCCTCTGCGGTCCTCCCTCCCTCGTTGTTTGCGCGCCCTTGTTCTCTTTTTCCCTTTCCGCTGGGCTCTCTTTTCTGCCCTCGCCCGTTGGTGTCTCCTCGCCTGGTCTCCCCCCTGGCTCTTTTGGTGCTGGTTCCATATCCATGATGTACACATTTCCTTTTCTTGGTGCAACCATCACCACTTTCCAATCCTTGTTAAATATGGTGCCTTTGCGCAATATCGCCCCCCTCTGCCGCCTTCCAGTTGGCTGCTGCTCCGGTTGTTTTCCCCGCCTTCCCCCTGGCCTCTTTTGCTTCGCTCTGTCCTTCTTGCGCCCCCCTCTCTTCCGTTTTCGCTTGCTCCTTCCCCCGTCTGTCGGTCCATCCTTTGGTCCGTGCCCTCTTCCGCGGGGCTTACCCTCGGTCCTCGTCCGGCCGCGCGCTGTCCCGCTCCCGATCTTTTCTTTTCGCTCGCCCTGCCCCCTCATCCGTTCTTTTTTTGCCCCCTCTTTTCTTGCTGGGTTCCTGGCCTTCTCTCCCGTCCCGTCGCTGTTGTGGTGTTGCCGGCGGCTGCCTCTGGTGCTTTTCCCCGCTCCCGGTGCCGGCGTCCCGCTTGGTCTTGCTCCTCTCCTGCCTTTTTCCCGCTTCGTTCCTGGAACCTTCTTTTGCTTGGTTTTGCCGGGCGTGGTTTCCTCTTTTGTTTGCCCTGGGTCCTGCCCTCCTTCCGATTTTTCTCGCGGGCGTCCTCTGCCTGTGCGCCCCCGTTGGCGTGCCTTTCGCTCCCTATTATTTTCATCAGGCTGCTGAACCTTGGACCTTGGTTCCGCTGGAGTTTTAGTCTTTTGGGTCTTGGGCTCCTTAGACTTTTGAGGTAAAGGCTTGTTACCAGTGGCCTTTTTCCTGGCGCTTTCGCTGTTTGCTCCCGTTTCCTCCCTGGGGGTGTCTCCTGGTTCCGTTTCCCGCTTCCGGTTGCTCCTCAGGTGTTTTCCCTTTGCGCTGGCGGCCTGCTGCGACTCTGGTCTGCGCGCTGCCTTCGCTTTCCCGCTTCTGCCTTTTCTGGGCTGTCGTTTCTTGCCCCTGCCTCCTCGTTTTTCCCGCTGCTCCCCCCTTCCATTATTTTTTGTTTGTTTTTTTACTTTGCCCCCTCATTTTTTCCTTTCTTCTCTTTTGCCCCTTCCTTTTTTCCTTTTTCTTTTCTTTTTTTTTTTTTCTCCTGCCCCTTTTGGCCTTTGTTCCTCTTCGTTGTGGTTCCCCTTGTTCCGTTCCTTAGCTAGTGTCCAGCTCTCTTTCCCTTCTGCTCTCCCCGTTTCCCC
Source organism: Erigeron breviscapus (assembly GCA_034093135.1). Taxonomy (NCBI): domain Eukaryota; kingdom Viridiplantae; phylum Streptophyta; class Magnoliopsida; order Asterales; family Asteraceae; genus Erigeron; species Erigeron breviscapus. Next base: position 10,884 of record JAXHQA010000454.1, read on the forward strand.
CACTTTCTCCCCTTCACTGCTTTCGCCGGTCCGTTTCCGTTCGGGTCCTGATTCTCTCGTCCCTCCTTTTTAGGCTGTGTCCTCCTTTCCCGTGGCCCTCTTCTTTTGCCCGTGCTGCTGTTGCTCTTCCCCGGCCCTGCCCCCGTCCTTCCTTCTCATCCCTGCTCGTCATCCGGGTCCTCCCTTTTCCCTCCGTTTGTGCCTTCCCGCGCACTGCTCGCTTTTCCTTTTCCCTGGCGGGGGCCTCTGGGCCTTCGCTTCTTGCTTTGCTTTGTCGGCTTCCTCTCGCGCGCTTGCCCTTCGGGCCGGGGGGCCCGTTTGTTGTTCCCTGCTGCTCGCCTTCCTTCCTCCGTGCTTTCTTCCCCCTTCTCGCGGTCCGCTGGTTTCTCCGCGGCTGGCGCTGGCCTTTGTTTGGGCCTTCCTCTTTTCGCTTTCTTCTTCCCTGTTGGTTTTCGCATCCTGGCGCCCGCTCCTCTTGTCCGTTTCCTCCCCTCCTGCTTTCGTGGTCCGGCCCGCGTTTCCGCACTGTTTTCCCTCTCTTCTTGCGTGTGCCTGGCACTTCTCTGCCGCCCTTTTTCCGGCGCCCCGGTCGCTCCGGTCCCTCGCCCCTTGGCCTCTGGCCTGGGTTCTGCTCTTTGCTTCGCCCCCTCTTGCCTCTTTTTCCTTCCGTGCTCTGCGGCTCCTCGCGCGCTCCCGCGTCTGGGCTGTGCGTTTTTACCTTGTCTCCCGCCCCCCCTGTTTTCCTTTGGCCGGCCGACTCTCCCCTTTCCCCGCTCTCTCCTTTCTCCCCCCCGCTCTCCGCTGCTTCTGCGGCTCGCTCTGGTGTTGTCTAGTTCCTTTCCTTTGGGTCCGGCCCCCGGCTTCATCTTTGTTCCCGGCCCTTTTTCGGTGCCTCTGTCTCCTCCTTCCCCCTGCCTCCTCCTTCCCCCCCATTGCCTTTGCCCTGGGGCCCCCGTGTTGGCCTTGCTCTTCGGGCCCGCTCCCCGGCTCCTGGTTCTTGCTCTGGTGTCGCCGTCCCCTCGTCTTCCGCTCCTCCTCCGCCCCTGGTCTTTCGGCTTTTCTCTTGCTCTTTTTCCGTTGGCTCTCGCCGCGGCTTCCCCGCGCTGGTCTTCTGGTCCTCTTCGGCTTTTCCCCTCTTCTCTCTCCCCTGCTCCCGCTTCTGCCTTCTGTGCCTTCTCTGTTTCCTCCCTTTTGGCCCGGCGTGTTCGCCTCCTGTCTGGCCGTGCTTCTCTTCTCCCCCCGGGCGGCGGCCACCGCGCGCGCTCTCCGTCTGTCCTTCTTCTCCCTCTGTTCCCTTTGCTGGCCCGTGCGCCCTTCGGTCCATGGCCGGCTCGCTGCTTTTGCCTTTTGGGGCTCGGCGGTTTGTTGCCCTCACTTCAGGCTGGCCCCCTTCCCCTGTTCTTGGGCGTCCGTCTTTCTCGATCCCCCTGGCCGCCGCGGTTCCGCGCCCGCTCGCCGCCCCTTGTCCTGCTGCGGCTCGTCGCCTTGTTGCTCTGGCCCCGCTCCCGCCCTGCTCTTGGCGCTGTCCGTTTTGCCGCTCTCTTCCCCCCCTTGTGTTGTTCCCCGTGCCCGTCCCTGGTGGGCTGCCTTCGTTCTTCGTTTGCCGGGGTGCTGCCCCTCTTGTCCCCGCACCGTTGCCTTGCCCCGCCGTCTAGCCTCCTTGTTTTGCCTCCCTGCTGCCGTCTCCCTCGTCCTCTCCGCTTTTTCTCGCCCCTTCTCCGCCTGCGCGGCTTGGGGTGTCGCGCCGGCTCGGCTCTTCTTCTTGCGCGTTTCTGTGCTTTCTTCTCTTCCCTGGGCCCCCTGGTTCTTGTCTTGCGCCCGGTCACCTTGCCCGCGCTCCTCTGTTCGCTCTCTGGCGCTTCCGCTTCGCGCCGCTCCCTGCTGCCCCGCTTGGTGGCTGGCCCGCTGCCCTGCCCCTGCCGCGTTTCCCCAGGTTGCTCGTTGTCCCTGCGCGCCTTCGTGCTGCTTCTGTCTGCCGCGGCGTGTCCGGCCCCCCGCCGGCGCTGTTCCCGTTTCCTTGCCCTCTGGCCTGCCCCCTGCTCGTGCTGGTTGTGCTGACACTGCCCTGCTGCTCTGGTCGCTTGCTTGCTCCCCCCTTTCCCGGTTTTCTCGCCTCCATTCCCGTTTCCTGGCCCCCCCTGTTCCGCCTCCCCTCTCCTGGCTCCCCCTCTTCCCTGCTCTCGTGTGGTCCGCCCGGTCCTTTCTCGCGCTGCGCTTTCGTCCGTTGCCCCCCCCCTGGCCCCTGTCCTCCTTTCCTCGGCCTCACTGCTCGCTCCCCGTACCTCCAGCCGCTTCCGGCCGTTGCTCTGTCCCTGGCCACGGCCCCGGCTCCGTGCTTATGGCCCCCCCTGGGGCCCTGGCGTCCCTGCTGGGCCTCTCGGCTGCTGCGCAGCGGCCAGGGCCTTGTTTCCTGGCCTTGCCGCTCCCCGCCGCCGTGGCCGCCGCTGTCTCCTGGCCGCTGGCTGGCCCTCCTTTGCCCCGGTCTGTGCCTCTGCTCCTCGGTTGCCCTTGCCCTGCCTGGCCCTGGCCTCCCTCTTCAGTGGTGCTTTCGTTCTTGTGGCCCTGTTCGCCGCAGCTCGTGCCCGCTTCTCTTGCCTCTCTCCTTGCCCTGCCCCTGTTCCCCCCCCTGCCTGCTTTCCCGTGTCCGTTGGTCTCCCGGAGCGTTTTCCCTTGCGGCTTTCGCCTTGCCTCCCCCTTCCTTTTCTGCTTTGCCCCCGCCCCCGGTTCTCCGTCCTGGGTCCCCGCCTCTGGTCCCCCTCTGCGCCTTTTTCCGCACTCTCGTGCCCGCCGACCTGCCACTGGCCTCTGGCCTCTGGCGCTGGCCGCTCTCCTCCCCGCTCTTCTGTTGCTCCGCTCTCCAGGTTGCCCCTTCTGCTCCCCTGCCGCTGTTGCCCTGCCCCTTGCGCCCCCCTTGCGGTCCTCGCTGGCGCCCCCCGGCTTCCCGCTCCCGTTCCCCGCCCTGGTCCCCCTTTCCTGCCCCGTCTCGGCGCGCCGCCCGTCCCCTCCGCTTGCCCGGTCCCAGGGTTTAGTCCTGCTGTCCCTCTTTTTGGTCCCTGGCGTCCCTCCCCTTTTGTCTCGCCGGCTTTCGCGTTGTCTGCCGGCTTCCCCTCTGCCGGCGGGTTCTTCCTCGTTTTCCCACCCTCTTTCACCCCTCCTTCCCCGCTCCTCCCACCGCCTGTTCGCTTGGCCCTCCCTCTGGTCCCCCTCGACGGGCTCCGTTCCGTCGCCTTCGTTTTTTCTCCTTGCCCTGGCGCTGGTGACGCCCCGCTTGCGCTCCGGTCCCCCCCCTCTTGTGCCTTTTGTAGCGCCGTTCCGTGCCCTCCGCCGCTGGGTTCTCCCCCCTCCTGCTGCTTTTTGTGGTTGTGCTGGGCTCGCCCGCCGCACTCTCTGGTCTTGGCGGCTGCTGGCCGGCTTGCCCGGCTGTCCGGCTCGCTTGCGACGTTCCGTCCCGCTGGACCCGCCCGTGGTTTGGTCTGCTCTCTGGCCGCCTGCCCGGCTCTGGTGTGCGCTCCCTCCTGGCCCCCGCTTCCCCGCTTGCCTTGTGCCTGGTTTGCCCTCCCCTGCTCCGTGTGCCCCTTGTGCTGCTGGTTAGCGTTTTGTTTCGATCTCTGCTCCGGCACCTCTTTCCCCCGGCTTGGCGTGTGGCTGGTTGCCCCCGCCCGGCCCCGTGTCCCTCCTGGCTTTGGCCCGCTCCTCGCTGTTTTCTCCGCGGCTGCTGCGGCCCCCCCTGGCTCTGGCCCTCCCGCATTCCCCCTCTTCACTTTTCCCTCTTCCGTGTCTCCCCCCTCTTGATGGGCTCCTCCGCTTCTTTTCCTCCCGCCGCCCTGTCCGGGTGTGCGCTGGGCCAGCGCCCGCGGCCCGTTTCCCCCTCGGCCCTTTTCGCTCCTGCATCTTCCCTGGCTCCTTGGCTCTTTCTTTGGTCCCGTGCTGTTCCCTCGTCTGGCGCGTCACTCTCGTTGTGGTTGCTGCCTTCCCCCGATCCTCTGGGTGGTCATTCCTCGCTTCCCGTGGCTGCACCTTCTGCCTCTCTCTCTCCTCACGCTTGCGCTACGTCCTCGCCGCGTTTGCCCGTTGCGCGTGCTATGGTCCTGCTTTGCCGCCCTGCGTCTTGCCCTTTTGCTGGCTGGCTCTCTCCCCTTCTCCTCGCCCCTCTCCCGCGCCCTGGAGTTGTGGCCGCGCTGTCCCCCTCTCGCCGCGGACCCGCCGTTGCTCTCTGCTCCGCGTCTTTCCCCCGTTTTTGGCTGCCGCGTTGCCCTGTTGTTCCCCCCCCCGGTCCGTCTCCCATCCGACGCTCCAGCTGCCTTCCCTCTGCGTCCTCCGGCTCGTCCCACTCTTGGCTCTTCCTGTTTTTGGTTGTCCGTTTCTTCTTCCGCTTCTCGTCCGCTTGGCCGTTTGGCTGCCCGCTCGCTGCGGGGTCTTTTTTCGGTTCTCCGCTCTTGACGGGCCTTTCGCGTTTTCTCTTATCGCCTCCCACCGTTCTGCGCCCATTCCTGTCCTCGCTGCTCCTGGACGCATCCCCCTCGCCCCACCTTGATCTTCTCCGTCGTTCCTCTTTTGGTGCCCCTGCCCCCGTTCCTCGGTCCGTTGTTTCCCGTGTTTCCGTTCCCTTGGCCCCCGTCCCGCCGCCGCCCGCGTGCCCTCCTTTTCTCTCCTCCTTTCCCCGTTTCCCCTCGCTCCCCTCGTGGGGTTCGCCTCGCGCGCCCCCGTGGCCATTGCTTCCCCGTCCTTCTTTTTTCCTTTGCCCCGCGCTTGCGCGCTTGGCCGCCGCCCCGCTGGGTGGCGCTCTGCCGCCGCCTCGTCCGTTTTGCCCGGCCCCCTGTTTTGGGCGCTGTTCCTTTGTCCCGTCGGGTCCGCCGCCCCTTGGTCCGCTGGGTTCCCGCCCGCCCGCTGTCTGCGGGCCATGTTTGTCCGCCCCCGGCGCTCGTTGCCCGGGTTCTTGTCCGCCGCGGCGTTGCCTTTGCTGCACGTTTGCTCCCGTTGCCCGCCTTGCAGCTCCGCCGCTGCTTTCTGGCTTCTGCGCCCTTGCCGTTCGGTTTTCCGCTGGCTGTCCCGTGCGTTCCTTCCTGCCCTTGGCCGCCGCCGTTCTCTTCCCGCCTCGGTTTCCTTGCTGCGCGCTCTCCTTGGGTTTCTCGCTCCCCCGCCTTGTTGTCTCAGCCGCCCCGCGTGGTCTGCTTCTCCCTCCTCTTTCTTCCCCTGGTTTCCCCTCGGTGCTCGCCTCTCCCTTCCTTATTTGCGCCGCGGTCTATTTCTGGTCCCTTTGTTGTGCCCTTTCTTGTTCCCTGTGCTGCCTGTGTCCCGTTTTCTCCCCCTCTCGTCCTCTGGTTGTCGCTGGCGTTTCTGGGTTGCCTTCCCTTTTTTTCGGTTTCCGTTCGCCTGCCCTTGGCCTTTTCTCCCCCCGGCCTCTGTCCGCGCTTTGTTCTCAGCCTCCTTCTTCTCCCTCGCCCCCTCCCTCTTGCCGGCCCCTTCCCTTGGCCTGCTGCCCCCCTGGCCCCCGTTCCCTCCTGCCTCTGTGGTCTGCGTTTTGGTTCTGCTGTACTTCCCTGCCGTGCCCGCTCTCGTTTGCCCCTGGTCCTCTGTGCCGGTTTCCGGCTCCCCCGCCTCCCTCTGCCGCTGTCCCCCGTCTCTTTCGCTCCCTGCCCGGGTGTCTCCTCTTGGTCTTTGGTCCCCCGGCCGGGTTCGCTCCCTGGTCTTCCGCTTCGCTCTGCCGGTTGTCCGCTCGCTCGCCTCCCCTGGTGGTTGTCCTTTCCTTGGCGGCCCGCCTGGTGTTGGCCCGCGCGCGCCTTCCGTCTCTATGTCCCTGCTGCGGCCGCGTCCTTTCTGCGGCCGTTGCTGGTGCCCGCTTCTCTGGCTCCGCCCGTTACTCGCTTCTGGTTCCCCGTCTCCCCGGGCCCCCTCTTTGTGCCCCCCCGTGCCCTTGCTCTCTTCCCCCCGTGCTGCCCTCCCCCCCCCGCTTTGCCCTCCGGTTCCTTTTCTTCGTGTCCCTCCGCCCGTTTTTTGTTTGCCTTTTTGCCTTTCGTTCCTTCGTTGTCTCCGTTCTGTTTTGTGCCCTCTCGGGCTTCTGTGTTCGCTGCTTTGTGTTTACTCTGCCTGCCAGTACCTGCCTTACTGCCGTCCTTTCCGTCACGTATGCGGTTTCAGTGCTTGTTCGTCTTCATCCTCCGGCGTTCTTGTCCGCCCGTCCCGTTTGGCCGTCCGCGGGCTCTGGGCACTCCCGGCCTTCTGGTCCGGCCGCTTCGTGTCTCGTCCGTCCTCCTCGCTGCTCCTTTCGGTGCTTACCGCCCTCGGCCCGCTCCTCCTCTCCCGCCACGTTCCTCCGCTTTCCTTGCTTTCGTGCCTCTTGCCCCGTTTTGACTTCGCTTCGCCTCCTCTCCGTCCTTCGGTCTCTCGGTCTCTTCTCTTTGTTTTCCTCTTTTGGTCCTCGCTGGTTTTTCATCCGGCCATCGGGTTTGGGTTGGGTTTTGTCCCCGTTCCGCGGGACTTCCTGTTCTTTCGCGTGTGTTCTGCTTGTTTTGCGTCCGCCTTCCAGGCTTCTGCTGCTTAGTTCTGCCGTCCGTTCCCCGTGTTCACTTTTGCGTCCCGCGGTCGGCTTTGGGTGAGTGGGTTCTGGTGGACTTGTTTGCTCCCCGCCCCCCTTCGGTTTCTGGTCGCCCCTCCGGTCGCCGCCCGGCGGGTGGTGGCCCCCTGCGGTTTGCCCCGCTGCTTCGCCCGCCGCTCCGTGCGCGCCCCCTGGGTCGGTGTGGCGGCCCTGCTTCTTCCGGCTTTTCGCTGCGTTTTGTGCGCCGCCCCCGGGGTCGGTGCGGCGCCTCCTTCTGTTCGCCTTTTGGTGGTTTTGTGCGCGCCCCCGTGGCGTGCGCCGCCCCTCTTGTCGCGTTTTCCCCCCTTCGTTTCGCTTCTCGTTTGCTCGTTGTTTCGTCCCGTTCGTCGGGCGCCTTCGCCCGCCTCTCGCTCCTTTTCTTGTTGGTGCCGCTGTCTCGCGGTCCGCTCCCCTCTTCTTGTCCTGTTGGTCCCCCCCCGTTTTGTCCGTTCCCCCTTCCTTGACTCTGTCTGGCCGTTTTCTGTTCTGGGTTGCTCTGGGCGGTTGGGGCTGTCTTTCCTTCTCCTTTCTGGCTGTCTCCCTGCTTCATGCCGGTTGCCCGGTCTGCGGTCCGTTGTCCGGACCTGCCTGCTGCTGTTTCCTTCTGTGCTCTGCCTGCTGACCGTTTCTCTTTGCTTGTCTGTGCTGGCTTGCTCCCTGTCCCATCGTCTTTGCTTCGGCTGCCTGTTCCCGGTGCCGTTGGGCCTCCTCCGCCGCCTGTGCTTCGCTTCGGTGCCCGTGTCGCTCCCCTCTTCCTGCTTCCAGGTTCGCGCCTTCCTAAGTCTTGTGTTAAGCTTAACCCGTGCTCGCTCTTCGGGGCTGGTGCGTACGTGGTCACTTGAGTTGCTCCTTGTGGCATAGTTACGTTTGAGTATTCCGGGTGACGTCCTCCCCCCCCTGCGTCCAGGCTCCGGTTTCTTCCGTTGGCTTGCCTTGTCTCCTTCGCCGCCGCTGGCCCCTCTTGGTTTCCCCCTCCTGTCGGGTGTGCGGCCTACTGTCTGGTCTCTGCCCGCCTCCCCCCCCCCTCCTCCGTACGTGGCCTCCGTCACTTCGCCTCGTCTCCCCCGCCCTCCCGTCCCGCCCGCCCGCTACCGCCAGCCCCGTTCGGCCCTTCGGTATCTGCTGCTCTCTGTGTTCACTGCTCCGCTCTGTGTGCCCTGCTCTCTCTGTCGTGGCTCTTCCCTTCCCCGCTGCTTTGTTCCTCTCTTTCCCTGGCCCTCGTTTTCGCGTTCTGTTCTCTTCCTTCGCTCCTTTTCTTCGCTCCCCCTTGTTCTTTGCCCTGTTGTTGCCCTTCCGGCTCCTCCCGTTTTGCGCTCGCGCGGCTTCGCTTGGTGCGCTTGGGTCGCCGCCTTCCACGCCGCTTGGCTTACGCCCTTCCCTGCTTCGCCTTATCCCTTTCCGCCTCCTGTTTGGCTCATTTCTTTCTGCTCCCACGCCTTGTCTCTTGTGGCTTTGTGTTGGTGCCCCCGCTTGGCTTTCCTTTTCTTGACTTTTGCTGCATGCTACGTCGTCCCCTTTTCCCGGTCCCCTCCGTTCCGGCTGGGGCCGCTCTGCCCGTGCATCCTTTCCGCTTCTTTTCCTCCCCCGCCGTTTTGGCCCCGTTTGCCCTCCCGTTTTCCACGGCCGGGTGTTTCCCGTTGGTCTCCGCGCCCTGGTTTCCGTGCCCCCCTTCGCACCCGCCCTTCCGCTTTGGCCCTCCCGTCCGCGCCCTGCTTGGGCTTCCGTCTCCTGCTTCGCTCTCTGCGCTGCTTTTCGGCCGGGTGGGCTCGTGTGCGGGTCGGTTTCTGGCTTCTCTCGTTCTTGTTACTGCTTCTTCCTTTCGTCGGCCTGCCCCCCCTATGTTCTCCTTCGCCTTCCTCTCTCCTCGTCCCTCCTGTCGCCCGCTGGTTCCTCCGTGCTCGTCGTCCCGCGCTTGGCGCTCTGCTCGCCGCTGCTCCGCGGCTCCTCCCCGGCCTGTCCCTGGTGTTCCCTCTCCGGCCCTCCTCGCCCGCCCCCTTTCGGGTGCTCCCGGTCTGCCCTTGCTCCCGCTCCCCTGTGCTTGCCGCCCGTTCCTCCTCCCGCGCCTGCCTGCGGCTTGCGGGTCTTTCCGCTCTTTGTTGCCCTGCCGCGGCGTTGCCTCCCTTCGGGCTGCCCGCGCCGCCCCGCTTTGCCCGGGCTGCGCCTCCGGCTGGGCCTTCTCCCGCTCCCCCGTCCGCGCCCTCCCTGGTCCGGTCCCCCGTTGCTCCTGCCCGTGTTGCTCTTGGCCTGGTGTTCCTGTGGTGGCGCCTCGTGTTGTCGTCGCTCCTCGTCCTCGTCCTTCCGTCCGCTTTCGGCCCTCTGGCGCCCCGGCCTTTGCTGGTCCTCTCGCTGCTGTCGGTGCCCTGGCCTGGTTGGCTGCTCTCGCGGTTGTGTTTGCTTCCTGTCTTTGCCCTGCGGCTCTGCCCGGTCTTGGTGTGCTTCCCGTCTGTTGCCGCCGCCTGGCTCGTCCTTTGGTGCGGGTTTGCTCCCTCTTTCTTTGCCCCCCGCGTGCTCGCTCTTACTGCCTTGGGGTCACTTTCCGGCGCCGTTCTTGGCCGCCTCTGTGGGTCCCGTGCCCGCGGTTGGCCCTTGCGCCCGCCTTCCGCGCTTTCCCGCTCCGCCCCGTGCCCTCCCTGCGTCTGCCCCCCCTTTCTGGCCCCGCTTCCGGTTGTTGGGTCCTTGGTTCGTCGCGATGTGGCTCCGCGTTGCCGCTTCCTGTGCTGGTCTTCCCGCTCGCTCTCGTGGTCTTTGTCCCTCTTCCCCTTGTCTGCTGCGCTTCCGGCGGTCCCCGCGTTTTGGCTGCTGCTTTCCCTGGGTGCCCGGTGTCGTGCCCGCTCCGCGCTCGCCCTCGTTTCCGGCCGCCCCTGCCCACTGGGTCCGTGGCTCTCTCCGCCGTTCCGCCGGTCCCCTCCCGCGGTGGGGCCCGCCCTCTGCCGCCCGCCTTGGTGTGGTCCTTGTCGGCGCCCCGGGTACCCTGTCCGCTCCCCCGCCGGTGTGCTCCTTGTGGTGGTCGCGTCCTCCTCCTTCCGGCTGCCCGGCCGCCCGTGTTCTGGTGTCCCGGTCCTGTCTCCCCGGCTTGCCCCCCCGGCCGCGCTGCTGCCCGCCGCCGCTCTCCCGCCTCCCGCATCGGCCTTTCCGCTGCCCGTCGCGCGCTGCTCCGGTTCCTCTCCCCGGCCTGGGCCCTTGGTCTCCTCCGGCCTCCCGGCCGCCCCCTTTCGGGTGCCCCCTCCCCGGTCTGCCCTTGCTCGCGCTCCCCCCGTGCTTGCGCCCGTTCCTCCTCCCGCTGCCCTGCCTGCCGCGTTGCGGGCTCTTCGCGCTCTTTTGTTGCGCCCTGCCGCGGCGTTGCCTCCCTTCGGGCTGCCCGCGCCGCTCGCTTGCCCCGGGCTGCGCCTCCGGCTGGGCCTTCTCCCGCTCCCCCGTCCGCGCCCTCCCTGGTCCGGTCCCCCGTTGCTCCTGCCCCTGTTGTTGCTCCTTGCCTGGTGTTCCTCCTGTGGTGGCGCCTCGTGTTGTCGTCGCTCCTCGTCCTCGTCCTTTTCCGTCTGCGCGCTATCCCGCCCTCTGGCGCCCCGGCCTTTGCTGGTCCTCTCGCTGCTGTCGGTGCCCTGGCCTGGTTGGCTGCTCTCGCGGTTGTGTTTGCTTCCTGTCTTTGCCCTGCGGCTCTGCCGGTCTTGTGTTGATTCCCGTCTGTTGCCGCCCCCTGCTCGTACTATGAGATGGCCGGGTTTGCTCCTCTTATCTTTGCACCCCACGCGGTGCTACCGCTCCTCTACGCCTTGGGGATCCACCTTATCACCGGGCGCCTTCTTGGCCGCCTCTGTGGGTCCTCGTGCCCTGCGGTTGCTTGCGCCCGCCTTCCGCGCTTTCCCGCGCTCCGCCGGGTGCCCTCCCTGCGTCTGCCCCCCCTTTCTGGCCCCGCTTCCGCTTTGTTGGTCCTTTGGTTCGTCGCGCTGTGGCTCCGGTTGCCGCTTCCTGTGCTGGTCTTCCCGCTCGCTCTCGTGGCCTTTGTCGCCCCACATTCCCTTGTCTGCTGCGCTTCCGGCGTCCCAGCGGTTGGCTGCCGCTTTTCCCGGGTGCCCGGTGTCGTGCCCGCTCCTGCTGCTCCGCCCTCCGGTTTCCCCCGGCCCCCTGCTGGGTCCGTGGCTCTCCTCGGCCGTTCCGCCGGTCCGTCTTCCCGCCCTGGGGGCCGCGCTCTGCCCCGCCCCCGCCTTGGTGTGGTCCTTGTCGGCGCCCCGGGTACCCTGTCCGCTCCCCCGCCGGTGTGCTCCTTGTGGTGGTCCCGGTCCTCCTCCTTCCGGCTGCCCGGCCCCGCCCCGTGTTCTCGGTGTCCCCCCACCGGTCCTTTCCTCCCGGCTTGCCCGGCCGCGCTGCTGGGCCGCGCCGGCTGTCCCCCGCCTCCCGCTCGCGCCTTTTTCCCTGCCCGTCGCCGCTGCCCGGCTCCCGCCGCGGTCGTCCGCGGTCCCTTTCTTGTTCCTCCCTGCTTCTGTCCTTTTGCTTCGGGTGCCCCTCGCTCTTTGTGTCCCTTTCTTGCTCCTCCGCTTGCTCGGGTTACCCTCCTCCTTGCTTGCTCTCTCGCGGTTGCCTTGCTCCCGGTCCCTTCGTGCCCCTTCCCGTCGGTCTGCGCTTGTTCTCCTTGCGCTTGCCGGTATCGGCTCCTTTTCCGTTCCCTTCTGCCTCCCTCTCGCCGGTTTTGCTCTCGTGCTCGGTCTGGCCCTGGTTTCTCCCCTGCTGCTCCTTCTCCTTCTCCCCGGTCGTCCGCTCGCTCCCTCCGGCTGTGCGGTCCTTTCCGTTTCTGGCGCTCCGCCCGCCGGGGCGCCTCCCGCTTCTTCCTTGCTGCCGGCTCTCCCTTGCCTTCGGCCTCCCCGCCTCCCTTTCTGCCTCTGTTCTCGACTCCCGCCGCGCCGTCCCGCTCCCTCCTGTTGCTTCGGTTCTGGCCTTTTCTGCTTCTTCCGCGCTCTTCACCGTTCTCCTGCCCGCGCGGTCCTCTTTCCGCTTGCTCTCGTCCCCGTGCTCCTCTCTCCTGTGCCCCCGCCCCCTCTCCGTTCGGCTCCTCCGTGCCCGCGTATCCTGTCCCGCTTCCCGCGCTCCTTGCCCCCGGTTTCCCCCCGTCCTTCCTCGCCTTGGGCGCGCTCCGGTTCTTTTTGTCCCCCGCCCCGCCCGGCTCTCTGCGCTTTGTGCCTCGCCTCCCGTGCGCTGCCTGCGCCCGGTTCCGCCCGTCTCCTCTTCCCGCGTCTGCTGCTCTTTTTGGACTCCGCTCCCTGGTGCTTCTTCCTTCTCTCCGCTTAGCTTTTGCGGTCTGGCTCTCCTCCCTTCCCCGTCCCCCGGCCGCTGTGGCCCCGCCCACGCCTTTCGTCCCCGTTCTGGCCCTCTGCGTTCTTGTCCTGCCTTTTGGGTTGCACCCCTGCTCCCGCCGCTTTTCTGCTTTCCTGCCTCGGGTCTCGTCGCCCCTCTCGCTCCTTTTGTGCTGGTCTCCGTGCCGCTCTTCTCCTTTTTCCCCGTCCGCCGCCGCGCCGTGCGCCCTTCCGCGCTGTTCTTGCGGTTCTTCGGCGCCCTTCTCTGCCCGTCTCCCCGTGTGCCTTCTGGCTCCGCGCCGTTCCCTTTCTCGGCCTGTTCTACTCTTCTAGCCGGGTCTTCCCGTGCTACCTGCCCGCTGCTGCGGTCTCTCCCTGGGCCCCGCCCCGCCCGCATCACCCCAGGCGCTTCCGAGTTTTCTCGGTTTTCGCTGGCCTCTTCTCAGCGGTTTCTTCCCGCCATTTCTCCCGCCTCGCTCCGCCCTGCCTGCTTGCCCCCGCCCGGCGTCCGTTTGTCTGGCCCGCCGCTCCCGCCCCGGCCTTTCCACGCTCCGCCCCCGTTCTGTGCCCTCCTGTCCTCGCCTCCCCGCCGGTCCTGCTGTCTTGTTGTTTCTCGTGCTGCTCTCTCTTTCCGGTTTTGGGTTGTTGTCCTTCTGCCCCGGGCCCCGTTCTTGCCTCTGCTTCCCGTCGTTGCCCCCTCTGCCCCCGCCCTTCCCCCGCCCCTGCTCTTGCCTTGGCTTGCCGTCGTGTTTTTGCTTTCCCAGTTGTGGCGGCCTTCCCTCTCTGGCCCCCCTTCCCTTGTTTCCACGGCTCCTCCGCGTTTGCACTCTGTGTTCTCCACCCCCGGCCCTGCCTGTCCGGCCCCGACGCTGGCTGGCCCTATCTGCACCGCTTCTGCTTGCGCGCTTCCACTTCCCTGACCGGTCCCGCCCCTGTGGTGGCGCTGCCTTCCGTCGGCCCGTTGCCGCCTTTTTCTTGTCGCTTGCTTGCTGCCTGGTTGTTCCCCCCGTCCGGGGTCCTCGCCCGCCCTCCCGGCCGCCCCGTTCCGGCGCTTTCTTGACCGCTCCCTCTCGCTCTCGCCGCGTCTTTGGCCCGCCGCGCCGCCTTGATGCTGGCGCCGCCCCCGACCGTGGCTTTCCGCTTCTCCGGGTCGCCTTCTGGTCCCCTTGCTTGGGTGCCTCCCCGCGCTTGCTCCTCGCAACGCCGCTCCTCGGTCCGCTCTTCCGTCCCCTTCCCGGTCTTCCCCCGCTGTCTGCCCGCTTTGCCGCCCTTTCTTGGTGCCCCCACTCGGGCGAGTTGCCCTTATTGTTGCCCGCTAAGTTTTGCCGCGTGTGCCCCGTGTTCCCGCTGCTCCCCCCCCGCCCTCTGGCCTGTTGCCTCCCTTGGCGCTCCGGCCTGGCCCTGGGCCCCCTCTCTCCTGGCTTTTGGTGCCCCCCTCCCAACCGCCCCCGCCCGGCCCTGCCTAGGTACTGGGTTCTTAGTGGCTCGCTTGCCCGAGGCTCCTTTCTTGGCCCCCCGCCCCGCTGTCCCTCCCTCCGCTTGGCCAAAGCTGTCTGTGGCTGCGCTCGTCGCCACGCATGGTGTTCCTTTCTCCCTTGTTTCCGGCCCGGCGCCCACACGCGCTTTGTGTCTCCCTTTTGGCCGGGTTCTTCCCAGCGCGTTCGTCCTAGCGTCCTTTGCGCCCCCGCCTCTCCCCCTCCGCCTGCTGGGCCCGGTCCCGGCCCCTCCCCGTTGGCCGCCCTGTTGCCGCTTGTGTCTTCGCCTCTGGTGGCGCCTGGGCCTGCACCCTTGCCCTTGCTCGCGCTTCCCTTCTACCTCCCCGGCCCCCTGCCGTACTTTGGCCTGCCCCCCTTTTGCACTGCTTTTCTGTGTCGGCGCTGTTCGGCCTCCGCGTGGCTGGCTGGCCGGTGCCCGCCGTTTCCGGGTCCTGCCTCCTTGCCCTCTCCGCTGCCCCCGTTCCTGTGGCCCGGACCGCTCTTCGTGTGCTCGGCGCCCGCCCCCCGCCTTCTGCCGCCCCGCCCCGGCCGCCCTTGCCTTCCCCGTTGGTGCTTTGGTCCTGCGCCCGTATTTTCCCCCTGGCCCCGGGGGCAGGCGTCCTTCGTATTTGGCCCGCCCGGCCCGCTCCGCCCCCGTTTCCCGGACCCTTCCCCTTCTGCCCCGTCTCCCGGCTGTCGCTTTCTCCCTTCGACCTCCCCCCCGCATTGATTTACTGTAGCTTTTGGACACCTGTCCGTTCTTGCAAGTCACACTCCCTCTTCCTTTCCTTATAATAGAAACGCGTTTTGTGAAAAAAATATACACACTAAATCTTTCTTCCATATCTCTTCAACTCACTTAGTTCTTCTTCTAATAAATTATTGTAAACTGCTCATAACCAACTTGTGTCTACCTCAAGATCTAC
>JAXHQA010000455.1:7500-15000 GCA_034093135.1 Erigeron breviscapus
TTTTGCTGCCTTCCGGGTGGGGTCGTCCTCATCATGCTCTAAGTACTGGTCCATCGCAAACCAGCGCTACATTGTTTACAAATACAAGTTAGCAGTTTCGGGGTTATCATTGTAAAACATATTAAGTAAAAAATATAAAAAGAAACATATTCTAACCTGTATTTCCTCCAAGATATTGTCCCTCAGAGACTCGGGCACATCGTCCCATGACTCGTAGTACTGGGGGACATCTCCGATCAATGAGCCTAACAAAGATTTGTACATAGCCCCGTAGTCCCCGATCGACTGAAAGGTCTTCGATTTGTAATCGAAGTACATGGGTAACGGGCCTCCATTTTTCTTGAAGGCAGCCTCAAGGTTTAGATGTTTGGCTGCCCCTCTTGGTGGTGGTGGTCTTTTCTTCGACCCTACAAAACCAATAAGTAACAATAACATAAATAAGTTACTTTAAACGATAAGAATACAATTATTTCAATGCATAACTAAATTTAATGTAAAGTCAATTTTCTTACCGCTGTTTTTGCAGCCTGTTATTTTCTTCCACCACGATCGGTGCGGATCGTTTCCATCGCCGTCGCCGCCGTGAGCTCCTAGCATTTTTCTTAAATCTACATAAATAATACACGTATTATAATACTTTTTATATCAACTTTTTTAACTACTTTTTTTTAACTTAATTTTTTATATGACTTTTGTACTACTACTTTTTCAACTACTTTTTTTAAACTTAATTTTTTAACTACTTTTTTATATAAACTTTTTGTTATAGAAACTTTTTTTTAAAATAATTTTTTATATACTATGTATACACTTTTTTACATTTTTTATAAACTTTTTTTTAACTTAATTTTTTATATGACTTTTGTACTACTACTTTTTCAACTACTTTTTTTAAACTTAATTTTTTAACTACTTTTTTATATAAACTTTTTGTTATAGAAACTTTTTTTTAAAATAATTTTTTATATACTATGTATACACTTTTTTACATTTTTATATAAACTTTTTGTTATAGAAACTTTTTTTTAAAATAATTTTTTATATACTATGTATACACTTTTTTACATTTTTTATAAACTTTTTTTAAAATAATTTTTTATATACTATGTATACACTTTTTTACATTTTTTATAAACTTTTCTAATACTTTTTTATATACTAATACACTTTTTTACATTTTTTATAAACTTTTTGTTATAGAAACTTTTTTTTAAAATAATTTTTTATATACTATGTATACACTTTTTTACATTTTTTATAAACTTTTTTTAAAATAATTTTTTATATACTATGTATACACTTTTTTACATTTTTTATAAACTTTTTTTAAAATAATTTTTTATATACTATGTATACACTTTTTTACATTTTTTATAAACTTTTTGTTATAGAAACTTTTTTTTAAAATAATTTTTTATATACTATGTATACACTTTTTTACATTTTTTATAAACTTTTTTAATAATTTTTTATATACTAATACACTTTTTAACTACTTTTTTATATAAACTTTTTGTTATAGAAACTTTTTTTTAAAATAATTTTTTATATACTATGTATACACTTTTTTACATTTTTTATAAACTTTTTTTAAATAATTTTTTATATACTATGTATACACTTTTTTACATTTTTTATAAACTTTTTGTTATAGAAACTTTTTTTTAAAATAATTTTTTATATACTATGTATACACTTTTTTACATTTTTTATAAACTTTTTTTAAACTTAATTTTTTAACTACTTTTTTATATAAACTTTTTGTTATAGAAACTTTTTTTTAAAATAATTTTTTATATACTATGTATACACTTTTTTACATTTTTTATAAACTTTTCTAAAACAATTTTTTATATACTAATACACTTTTTTACCTTTTTATATAAACTTTTTGTTATAGAAACTTTTTTTTAAAATAATTTTTTATATACTATGTATACACTTTTTTACATTTTTTATAAACTTTTTTTAAAATAATTTTTTATATACTATGTATACACTTTTTTACATTTTTTATAAACTTTTTTTAAAATAATTTTTTATATACTATGTATACACTTTTTTACATTTTTTATAAACTTTTTTTAAACTTAATTTTTTAACTACTTTTTTATATAAACTTTTTGTTATAGAAACTTTTTTTTAAAATAATTTTTTATATACTATGTATACACTTTTTTACATTTTTTATAAACTTTTCTAATACAAACATTTTTATATTTTCTAATACAAACATTTTCTAGTACAAACTTTTATAAACTTTTTTTTAAATATATTTTTTATATATTATGTACTATATATATACTTTATATTTATGTTATTAAAACACATTTATATCAATAATATGATTAAACATAATACATATGTATGGATAAATATCTAAAGTTATAATATACTATATATATATATAAATTATGTATAATATATATATATTATATATATATAATATATATATATATATATATATATATATATATATGTATATATATATATATATATTCTTAAAAAGAAGTTTATCGTGTTAATCGGTGAGAAGTTGTGCTTGGATCCACTTTAGGTGTAAATGAGTTAATTGGTAAAGGCATCATGTTTTCTTTGTTATTTTTGTCTAAAATGTTTACTCTTTAATATTTGTATTGTTCATCATACAAACTCTTAGGTTATATATATTTTTTCCATCCAATCAATAATTTATATAATTATCATGCAAAATCAAACCGTAACTGCTTTAACATAACAAAGAAAAGAAAGGAATTTAAAGACTTCATATGGACTATGCAAGGTTGTAAATATCGGTTATCGGTTTATTATCGGTCGACCACCGATAAGCGATATATCGGATATATCGGGGATATATCGGGTACCCTAAATTGTATATAAATTTATTAAATATATATATATATATATATTAACCATATATTCATATTTTGTATCTTTTACATATATTTAAGGTTCTCACAAGTCACAAGTGTAACAAACTGACAAATAGCAAAAAAAATATGCATGAAAGCCTTTTTAAATAGCAAAAAAATAATTTATAAAAGTGAAAAACAGTTTATGAAAAGAAATATTATAAAATATAGTTTATCAAAAACAGCAAGATAAGATGTACTCGTACTAGCCATTCATAAAGTAAATAAAATAAAAAATTACAGCTGTACTACACATTCACGTTGTATATTTATATTATCTATCTATCTATATATATATATATATCTATTATGCAAAGAGGCCATTTTTGACTACACCACAATTCAAAAGAAGCCACGTAAGCCAAAATAGTAGAAGACTGTTGGGTGTTGAATTTTACACTCATTTACATCTTCATATAATTGGACACTATTCGTCATTTACAACTACTTTTATGTCCACCTTTATCTCTCTTCTCAAAAATCACACCCAAACCCACAACCCCTCTGTGTATCATCTTCTTTTCAATATTTTATATACAAGTTTGTCTCATCTTTTAAATTTCAGTTTCTTCTGTTGATACAAGTAAAAGTAGTGACAGTGTAGGAGTAAGTTTTTTACGTTATTATCGATCGATTCTGACTACACGTGCTTCAGGCATTATTACATTATGTGAAAAGTAATTTTTTTAGTACTGCTGTTGTTTGTTTGGAAAAATGTGTACGTTAACCTTTCTACTTGTTGATACATTTTCAGCTAGCATACCATGTTTCAGGTGTTGGGCCCGCTTTTACACACCATCAGAACAGCGTGTTTCCAGATATTTAGGTTGAGGACCAGATTTTTTTTTTCAAGATTCACGAGAAGGTTACATGATGTGTGTTTGCTGATTATCTTGGGAAGAGCTCTTTCAGTTTTACCTCAAAAATTATGTTGTTGGATTTCAACTTATGGTCGATATCCAAACTAAAAGTCCAGGACACGCTAAAACAATTATGCTTGCTAATACGCCCCAGACATGTTTAGAAAGTTCTTCCAAATTCTCCAATTAATAAAAATTCTTTTGTGTATAGCTTTTATTTGTTCACCATTATTACTATGTAAAAATAACCCAGACTGACATATCTTAATCAAATGACATCTAATTGGCAGTGATAATTAACTTAGGTTGAAAGATGCTAAATGAGAATTAGCACTTCTCATGGGATATTACTGATCACACCGTTTTTGGCGACGAAGGCTTTAGGGACGACGCAAAAGTCGTCCCCAAAAGCCCGCTAAACGACAAAAAATTCAACGCTTTGACTAAAAAAGTCAAAAAAAGTTTTTGACGACAATGTCGTCACAAAATAAATTTGCATTTTCTTTTTGAATTATTTTATTCACAAAACCGGGAAAATATTTTATGACGCTCATGATCGTCGCAAATGTCGTCGCCAAATATATTTTATTTTCTTTTTTATTTTTTTTGTTTTCCCTCCAAAATAAAAAATTCCCGCCAAAGTTTTGGGGACGACATTTGTGACGACAATGTCGTCCCGAAATGTTTTTTCGCCAAATTTTTTTTTTCATTTTCTTTTTGTTTTTTTTCGTTTTCCCTCCTAAATAAAAAGTTCCCGCCAAAGTTTTGGGGACGACATCCAAATGTTTTTTCCAATTTTTTTTTTTCATTTTCTTTTTGTTATTTTTCGTTTTCCCTCCTAAATAAAAAGTTCCCGCCAAAGTTTTGGGGACGACAAAATGTTTTTTCCAATTTTTTTTTTTCATTTTCTTATTGTCTTTTTCGTTTTCGCTCCTAAATAAAAAGTTCCCGCCAAAGTTTTGGGGACGACATTTGGGACGACAAAAGCGTCTCCAAAAATATTGGGACGACAATATCGCATAATCTTAAAATTTTAATAAATATAATATTTTTCCCACTTAAAAAGTTATATTTAAATATTAAAAATATTACTTGTGAAATATAATTTTATTGAGTTTATGGCCCATTAAGCTCATACAAATAAATCACGATCACACACGATCCAATATCTACATTTATCGATTAATCATATTTGGCTCATTACATTCGAGTGAAAAACGAAAACAAGACCCATTATAAACTAAACTTTTGAATTATATAAGACAAACAAACATTCATATATACATTCATACATTTATAATTATCGACGAATTATATTGGGCCTAATAGGCCCACACAAGATAACAAACAAAGTTAAAGGCCCAATAAGCTCATTCAAGCGAATGACGAACACACATGGCCCAATATGGGCCCATGTGAGATAACAAACAAAGTTAAAGGCCCAATAAGCTCATTCAAGCGAATGACAAACACACATGGTCTAATATGGGACCATATGGGATAACAAACAAAGTTAAAGGCCCAATAAGCTCACATCATATAACAAACAGGTTTAAAGAACCGATAAGCCCATTCAAACAAATTACGAACACACATGGCCCAATATGGGCCCATATGATATAACAAACGAGTGTAAAGGTCCAATAAGATCACATCATATAACAAACAGGTTTAAAGAACCGACAAGCCCATTTAAACGAATGAAGAACACACATGGCCCAGTATGGGCCCATATGAGATAATAAACGAATGTAAAGGTCCAATAAGCTCACATTAACAAACAGGTTTAAAGAACCGATAAGCCCATTCAAACGAATGACGAACACACATGGCCCAATATGGGCCCATATGAGATAACAAACGAGTGTAAAGGCCCAATAAGCGATTGTGGAGGTGATCCCCCTGGAGGTGGTGATCAGTTGCAGCCAGCATCCGGCTGTGCAGCTAGCGGTATGACGAACTTTTGAATTATTTTCTATTTTGATTACCTTAAACCCTAAACCCTAAACCTCCCTAAACCCCAGGGTTTAGGGTTTAGGGTTGGGTTTAGAACCCTAAACCCTAAAGGTTTAAGGTTTAGGGTTTAGAATAATTTTATATTTTTGGTTTATTTAATTTTTTGTATTTTTTGATTTGTGCACTTGATTTTGTAGGGGGGAAGCTAGGAAAACGAAAGAGAACTAAGAATCTGAGTTTGAAGGTTGCTTGGAAGAAGAACTCGGAGAACCCCTTGAAGATAGATTTCGAGGAAGGCGATAGAGGGACTTACGTCGCTGTCGGTGACAACAGCGACAATTTCAACTCTCTGGCTACTACCCTTCCTGGAAAGATGTGCCAAAGGAGCATACTTGCACCATCTTCGATGAGCTTCAGGTTAATTGTTTTTAGTTCTTGTATTTGTGAACATATATAGTAGTCTCTAACTGTTCTCATATCTTGCAGAATTTCTATGACGTGGCGCCCCATATTGAAGGGAAGTCGGGCGAGATTGTTAAAGCAGGGCTTGAATTGCACTTTGGGAACATTTATAAAAATCAGAAGTGGAGGTTTGGCAAGAAACACTTTGAGGACCGAGGGGGGGTAACCAATGCAGAGGCGCTTATGGAATTGCCTCCTAAAGATGTACCAATTGAGGATTGGAAAAAGTTTGTGCGTTATAGGTGTTCGGACGAGTTCCAGAAACGCTCCAAAGCAAACAAGGATTGCAGGAAGGCACAGGAGATCAAAGTGCGCAATGGAAGAAGGAATCTCGCCCAGTATCGCTATGAGCATGTAAGTTTTATATATAGCACTAACCTTATGTTCATTGCGACATACTAACCTTATGTTCATTGCGTGTGTTTATAGCGTGGTAAAAGTGCCATCGACATGTACAAAGAGTTGAGGACTAAGGAAGGAGTCTTCACAGAGAGTAAAGCTGCCAAATTGCATGTAAGTAATGGTATTTTTTGTTCTAGGTAATTCTTTTTATAACATTTGCATATATATAACATGGATTATTGTTTGTGTTGTAATCATGTAGGCTGATATGGTCACGAAGAGAAAAGACCCCAGTTACCAGACGTCGAGTGATGATGATATTGTGCAGGAGGTGCTGGGGGAGCGTCGTGGTTGGACTCGGGCAGTAGGGCAGAAGCTACCTCGGTCTATATTTTCAAAAGGTTCGTCTTCCTCTAATGAACCAAAGTACACACAGCTAGATGTGCAACGGATGCTTGAGGAGTATACTGCCCCGCTTTGGAGCAAGCTTGCCATGACCCCCCCTCCCCTCCCCGTTATGAAGCATGTAGACCCCCAAGAGAAAGGAAAGGAGAAGGAGAACGAGAACCATGTTGTTGATGTCGATGATGAGGATGACGAGGAACATGATGATGATGTGTGATTGGTTCATGTGTAACTTCAAACTCTAATCAACTCTTGCTACTTTTTTTTATTTTGGTATCTCTTTTGTTACATTTGGTATGCTACTTGGTATGTAATAACTTAGGTATGCTACTTCGTATGTAATAACTTAGGTATGTATCTGACGTTTGGTATGCTACTTGGTAACTTAGGAATATGAAGGTTGATCACTTTGGTAGTTTGGTATGAAAAGTTTTGGTCGTATTTGATAACTTAGGTAGATTGTTGATGATGATTGATGTTGTTGTTCGTTTAGGTAGATTGTTGATGATGTTTGTTGTTGTTGAGTAGGCTAGAAACAGGTTTTATAAACAGGTTCCGTTTCC
>JAXHQA010000455.1:20000-27718 GCA_034093135.1 Erigeron breviscapus
ACCCTAATATTGGATTAAAACCTGATTTTAAAAAAAAAAGTGGTCAAACTTTTTTTTGACCGATATTTGACCGAAAAGCCCGATATTGACCGATAAGTGCCGAGTTTGATCGAAAATTGACCAAAACGAAAAACTGCCCCGATAATAAAATTTTCTTATCAGTGAACCCCCGATAAGCGATATATCGGCCGATAAATCTGATATTTACAACACTGTCAAATAGTCAATTGAATATACAAATCTGACTTTCTGAAAGTTATTAAGTTACTTATGCAGGCATGCAGCCGGACTTTTTACCCACATTTTCATTACTACTGATGCTGAAATAGATATTATTGGGATACTAAAAGACAAGTTTTAACAAGTTTTATTAACGGATAGGTTTTACATAATAATGTTTTTAATTGATAAAATTTAAATGCTCATATAGTCATATTTTAAATTGTCATACTTGATGAATGTTCGTAATTACAATTTAAAACTTCACATAACAGAACACATAAAAAGACCATGTCATGCACCATTTATAATACAACTGTTTATCAGATTGTGATATCACATAATCAGTTCCCAATCACACTTCCAAACATCCCCTAATTTAATAGTAAGTTTTAATTGACTGTTTGGTTTCTCACCCCTTTTAACGAATTATACAGGGCGAAACACCACATGAAAAGCGACAAAAGTTTGGTGACCCTATTTTGGAAAGTAAAGAAAAAGGTAAAGAGTCGAGTATTGTTATCGATCTTGTTGGGAAACAAGAATGTTGAGAAAAATTAGGCAGACCGTTGTATACTGACTGGATTGTCTTACTATAACACCTCATTTTTTG
Organism: Erigeron breviscapus; assembly: GCA_034093135.1. Classification (NCBI taxonomy): domain Eukaryota; kingdom Viridiplantae; phylum Streptophyta; class Magnoliopsida; order Asterales; family Asteraceae; genus Erigeron; species Erigeron breviscapus. The sequence goes on from JAXHQA010000455.1 coordinate 20,833, forward strand.
TTACTCACAGTCATGCTATATTCTTTTCTACGGTCAGGAACATTGAAGGAGTGGGTTCCATTTGAAGCTGAAGCCAGTGAGGCACCCAGGATACGCATTGCGCATCCCATGACAACACTGAGGGTCGAACGCACTAGAAAAAGAGGTAAAACAGCCATTACAGATTATGCCTGGTGTAGCGGGGATCGAGTTGATGTGTGGTTACAAGATCGGTAAGAACTCTGTAGAATGCCTTACACTATAATTTGTCATGCCTTAGTGTATTCTGATGAGTACAAACCGTTATACAACCCATTATATCGTTCTTATTTATGAGGCTTAAATGAAAAATGTATATATATATATATAAAATATAAAATGACTTGTTCACTAAAATTTATATGTCCATTAAATGTGTTTAATGAATGCCTACTAAATACTACCACAACATCTTTTTGTAGCTGGTGCGAAGCAGTTGTCGTGGAGACAAATAGGATTCATTTAACTTCTCTAACTGTTATTTGTACCCAAAAGTCAAAATTATTTTTGTTTTTAATTTAATTTAAATATAATTTCTGACAACTTTTTACTTTTTAGGTTTTTGTTTTTTCTTGCAGCTTTTTACTTTTTCGGTTTCTATACTTTTTCAGTTTTAATTTAATTTGTTTTATCTATAAATAAGATTACTTAAACAAGATAAATCTTTGATTTAACTGTATGTACCTACTTTCAAAAAAAAAAAAAAAACTGTATGTACCTTAGTTTGGGGGTATTTCGTGAACTTTATAGCAATTTACATCTCTTTGTTTAAAATGTATAGTTGTAATTATGAAACAATAACATACCGTTGGAAAGATGACTTCAAAATTTTAACAGCCAGTCAAATTATTGAAAACATAACTTTGTTTGAAAAGAGAGATGGCACTAGTGAATGCATGCAATGAAGTTTTTCCCGATGCCGCTCAGTTACTTTGCAGGTACCACATTATTTTATTTACTTTTATTACTTTTATTTATTTATTTTATTATACTTACTAAAATAAAATTTAAATTTACTTTATAGGTGGCATATTGAGCAGAATATAATTGGAAGGTGTAGGCAATCTTTTAAGTCATTACATGATTGGGAAGAATTTTTTTCGTTATGGAAGCTACTAATAAAATCTACAACGTTGGAATCTTACACACACAATTATGATAAACTTGAGTCATTGTTGATCAACTATCCACGTATGTCTACTATATTTACATTTCTATTTGATATATATGATTTATTTATATATACATATATATATATATATTATATATATATATATATATTATATATCTTACAAGATTATTTTGATTTTCAGGTGTTTTAAATTATATAAACAAAAGTTGGTTAAACAAATACAAGGAAATGTTTGTGTCTGTTTGGATTGATCAACATCTCAACTTTGGAAATAACACAACTAATAGGGTAGAGAGCCAACATGCAAAGCTAAAGATATATATGGACAAGAATGCAAAATGTAGCTTGGATAGACTTCTAGGTTGTATTGACGAAATCGTGAAGTCGCAACTAACATTAATCAAGGAAAGCTTGGAAAATAGTAGAGTCGTTCGCATTCATAAGCATAATCTACGATGTTTCAAACTATTGCGTGGTTTTGTTTCAAATGAAGCTCTCAAAATAGTTCTTGATGATCGTAAGCGATGGAAGGATCATAAGGGAAACTGTGGTTGTCGACTTCGCACTGCTTATGGGTTACCATGTGCGTGCGAACTTTCAATGCATATAAGTTCACGTAAGTACTCTCATTTACATGCAATTTATTGTTTTAAACTATTTATTACAAAATTTTAAATGAAGTAATACTTAATTAAATATAAATATAGGTCAATATATTACTTTGGATTCGATTGACATTTTTTGGAGGAAGCTAGATCTTTCACCATCATCTATGCAAAAAGACGATGTTAGCTGTGATGATGTACTGCAACATTTTAAAGAAAACTACAACAAGCAGTCCAAAGTTGGGAAAAAAAGTTGGTTAAGAAAGTTGATGAATATTTTCAGTCCAGATACAACTGACATTCGGGAACCTCGAGTTCAAAATAAAACTCGTGGACGACCAAAGAAATCGCAACAAAAAAAGCGTACCGAGTTTTGTTCAACAAGATTTAGTTGTTCAACCATGCCCGATTTTGTTGAGCCGATTAGGGAGCCTGCCAGAAAAAGTACATTTGAATTTGACTTGAACAAGGAGCCAAATATAGATTTGAACGAGGTCCCATATGAGTTTCAGGGTCCACACATGTTGGACTTAAATAAAGCGCCACTGAAGTGTGGTTCAAATTTAATGGACGATATTCCACAAGTATTTCATCCATACATTACGAATATACAAAATGTTTTCGGTGATGGAAACTGTGGATATCGAGCATTAGCTGTTGCTCTTGGACTCAATGAAGACAATTTTTATGAGTACATTCGGCAACAAATGAGAGAAGAGTTGCAAAATCGATATGATTTATACTCGAGGATTTTCGTTATCGATATAAATTCAATGTATCAAGACCTGTGTTTCTTTGGTTCCCCTTGTCCACCGAAACATTGGATGAAAATGCCTGAGGCAGGTGTTTTAATTGCTAATAAGCTTGGTGTGATCGTCCATTCTTTAGACAAGAGAGGCAGTACGACGATTTTTCCGTTTTGGTGTGGTCTGGAAGATGTTCAACATCACAGAGCTCTTACAATTGCCCTTGTAAATGGAGAATCACATTTTGTCATGGTGGAGTTACAAGGCGAGTACCCAATGCCTGTTATCACGCCATATTGGACATTTCACCATGGCCCGTGTGCAACCGGATGGGAAATCATGTATAGGTCGCGTCTAGATCTATATATCAGTCTTTGTCGTCGTGAGAGTGGTGTTATTAATATATTTGATTAATTAAGTTAGTGTTTTTGTACTTTTATTATTTTATTACTAGAAATTTAAAATAAACCTTTGCATTTTGTTAATTGTTTTAGTGTTTGTACTTTTATCTTGTTATTATTAGAGATTAAAATAAACCTTACATTTTTATATTTTCATGTTATCATGTTGATACATAAATTATGGGGGAAAAAATGAAACATTAAAATATTAATTTTGGTTAAAGATAAATAAAAACATAATCATTACTTTAAAAAAACATAATCATTACTTTTTATTATATCTAACTAAAAAATTAGTAAAAGTTAATAATTATTATGAAAAGTTAGTCCAAGGTTGACTTATGGGTACAAAAGGTTTTTTTTATAGGATTCATTTAACTTCTCTAACTGTTTGATTTCCTGGTATGTATAGTTAATATGAATTTGACTTTACATTTCTCTAAAAGCTTGTGCTGAAACTTTGGCATATGGCCAGATTGTAACATTATTTTTTGAGGGGTAAAGAGGATTACCCTCGGTAACATTAATTGTAACAATCTTTGTTGCAACTCAAGAAAAGATGTCGGTTGTTAGGTCGTGGCATGTCAGGCCAACTCTTATCTTACTAAAAATGAAAGGATATGGATGTTGGTGTTGGTGAAATAATAATGTTCAGAGGAATTTATGCTAATCATCCCTAATGTTTATAACTTGTTACTCCGATTGTCCTTGGCATTAATCTATGTTAAAATGGTTCATTAGACCTGATAGTATGTTAGTTTTTGCATGTTTTGTGTCTATCTTACCATACATGGAGGTTACAAACGTCTCTAACGATTCATGTAAGTTTTAGAAGATGAACACATATGATAATACACAGAAAAACCATGATAATATCCGATCCTGTCAAAAACGAAATATGAGGGATAAAAGCAAACAATCGTATTTCTATCCGAACATAGAAATAACGATTTTACGAATACCTCTTGAAAAGGTATACATTTCAAAAATAGATGACATATGTAAGTGTATATATTTATATATGGATGTAGAGAAAACATATGATAATACAATTTAAAATTTAATCCATGCTGGGTCCGTTTGGTTTACATAATGTTTTTGGAAAGAATGATATCTGTTATAGGAATTGAAATTTAAAGGAATGAAATTTAACTAAATGTTTTTTATTCTTTAAGGATTTAAGCGGAAAATTTCTTCCCACTCAAATGGAAATGTCATCAAATGAACAAATATTTACATTCCAACATAACGGATTTATTCATCTATACTATATTATAAATCCTTTAACTTCATCTCAACCACTCATTTTTTCTCTCTCCTCAAATCTCAACCACTTATTTTTTCTCTCCTCCATAAATCATTTTATTCTCTAATTCATTCAAAATCTTTTATCTCAAAAACCGTACATCGATAAATTATAAAAATTATATGGGTGTTCTTAAAATTTATGCTCTTTCATTAGAGATGTCATTCGACATACTTTCGACGAATTTTTAAATCCGAGGCGGAGCCCGTACGGCTAAGGCATTTGGTTATGACACTCTATGACATATCACTTCCTATAACATATCACACTCTATGACCTATCACACTTTATGACCTATCACCCTCACTATTTTACCGCCGCAACGCGCGGGTACTTGCTCTCGTCTTTACATAACCAAACACACTAAAAAAAATAAAATTTAATTCCAACTTATGTTAACCAAAAAGCAAAAATTAACTCAAAAACAAACTGACAAGTGTTTGATTTTCTTTGCCAAAGGGCTTTTCTTGCAATAAACCCACTTCAAGAAACCAAACACATTGAACTTGTGCTCAATCACTTAAAACATTATAAGGAATCTTTATCTATCGTTTTCATAATAATCTCTATTTGGTGATCAAGAATCTCATTTATTTAGTACTATTTTTCTAGGGTTTTTTATTCTTCAAATTCATGGAAAAAATCAGGAGAGCATCACATGCAGGATCATGGTACTCTAATAATCGTAAGTTTTGTTGATCAATTATTGATTTTTGATCATACCCTTTTCAAATCTTGCTTAAAGTTTGATGCTTTAATTGATATCAAAGTTTATCTTTGTATATTGTATTATTTTTAATTGGAAATTTGGGTTTATTTTGATGTAATTCTTTAAAAGATCATGTAATTGTAAGAAAGTTGGAAACTTTATGTTATATTATATCTGGGTAATGAAGAATTAGATGATTGGTGTTAAATTTAGTAAGAGGGTAATTAATTTGGAAGCAATTTTGGGTTTTTATAAATGTTCTTGAAGACTATTTTTAGGTAGTTTTGCAATGAAGGATTTTCTGATGGTTTTGGTTTCAATGCAAGTAGCTATTGTGTTAAGCGTTCTGAGATGGCCATGGGGATACCCTGGTTAGGCCATGTACCTCCTCGGTAATCTGAACATGGAAACCGACATTTGTTTACCGTTTGTGTTACTAATGTGTTCATTGTCTCATCAAGCACATACATGTATATCTATATAAACATGTGTACATACTCTCTTTTGTATGTGCTTATGTATCTGAACAATGTAAAGTGAATGCACTATGATACACTGTATGTATTCTTTGAACCTCCAAACATCAGTGTAATTCTTGTATCCAGCTATATTTGTTTTTGGATTTTGGCTATAAAAAGGCTAAGTTTTGCTCCAAATGAAAGATATTGATGGGTAATTGCGAGCTTATGTTTACCTATAGACTGGAATATGTGTATATTAGTAAAGAAAGAATAAGAGTATACTGGTTAATGCATGTGAAAGTATTTATTTGTAACTGAGTTCCTGTTCTGGTTCATTAGCTCAAAAGTTGGAGGATGAACTTGATGGATGGCTTAGGGAATGTGGTTTAACCAAGTCTCCTGATGTACGTGGTGTAATTGCTCCGTAAGTAAAACATGCACTTTCGGTCTTGCTTATAGTTTCCATTCATAGTGGAAAGGTGGAGTGGTTGGGCTGGTTGGGTAAAGCGTCTAGACGGGTAATCATTTTATGGTCCAACCGGGCTGGCTTGATGTGAAACACTTCTTTTTTTCCTTCTAATTTCTAATTATAAAATGGCTTGTGTTCCATATGATCCCAACGTTTGTCTTGGTACAATAATAATCTAGTTTTGTGGACAAAGCATAGTTAGCAGGCTGTATGTATTAAATATTAACTAATAACTATAAGCATTGTGTGACTTTGAAACCTGCTTGACCTGTTTCCTTCTTAGCTACAGTTTTCATGTTACCTATTTGACCCGTTGAAGATAGAACATAATTCAAAACCAAAGCAAATGAGTCAAAATTCCCACCTCCAGTATTTTGTAGTTTCTAAACTGTCTATTGTTTTGGTGGTTTTGATTCCACTAGACATGCAGGTTATTCTTATTCTGGCCGTGCAGCAGCGTATGCATTTGGTAACATTGATCCAACTAACATGTAAGCATATTTTTCAAGAAAACTTTCTTTTATATATCATATTTATAAACTTCTAACATATTATTTCCTTATCTACTGTTTCAACATAACTAGTTGTAACCTTTTTTTATATGTTTGTAACCTGAAGATGTTAACGTTTTTTCAGTACTCGGATATTTCTTCTTGGTCCATCGCATCATCATTACACCCCTAAATGCGCCCTTTCAAAAGCAACGATTTACAAGACACCCATAGGCGACCTTCCTATTGATGTCGAAGGTACTTTTAACCTAAATTTTGTTTGTTACAATAACCTGGAAATTTTCTGAGATATGCTCATTAGATTTTATTTTAACTTCCAATTTTATCATTTATTATTATTTAATAACAGTCATCGAAGAGCTAAAAGCTACTGGGAAGTTTGACATGATGGATCTAAATGTTGACGAGGCTGAACATAGCATGGAAATGCACTTACCTTATCTTGCCAAAGTATTCCGTGGGTTAGTCTTAGTTATTTTTTCCTACCATCACAAGTGGAGCTGGCAATTTTAGTCCAGTTACTTATT
>JAXHQA010000456.1:0-24211 GCA_034093135.1 Erigeron breviscapus
AGAAATGTGTGAAGGAATGCATGAAAGGAAATGGTGAAGAAGAGTAATAGAGTGGGAGTATGACTCATAAGGCAAAAGAGTGGGCTGGCACATTCTAAGGATGCCACGACCCATCTCTTCCAAAAGTGGGTATTTTACCCGCTATCCGCTAAAGTTCCAACTAAATTAACCCCATTTCCAAAAATAAAATACTAGGAAATTAATTTAATGTCGAAACTATAAAAAGGGGTTAAATTCTTTTTACCTTAAATCTTTGGGGTGTTACATTTACCTCTTTTTCTTGTAATCTATGGAAACATACATCCTATCTGCAAGTTACAAACCAACTTGCCGATAAAATAAGCCGACTACACCCTTGCCCCTTAAGCTATTTTCAACTAAACATATTGTTTCATAAATATCGTGAAGTCTAGTATATGTTAGCAGGTCTGTGTTAAAAAGCTCTCTCACAAAATAGGTCTTAAATTTAAATCTCACGTTTCATTTTTAATAATGGGTTAAGTGCACGGAAATGTAATCAACTAAGGCCGAAAAGTTATTGTACATGAACTTACAAAAGGTTTATTGTATACATGAACCCTGCTATTTTTCTATTGTATAACGAAACCGGCTAAAGTCTTGATGTGGGCCGGTTAAGTGCATGAAAATGTAATAAACTATGCCCAAAAAGTTATTGTGTACATGAACTTACAAAAAGTTATTGTGTGCATGAACTTACAAAACTTCTATTATTGTGTGCGGTGGTTTGACATCGTTTTTCATCAGTGATTGTGTTTGTTATTCATTTATTTGACATCATCATCATCGAGATATGGAGATCCGATTTTTTTTTTTTAAATTCTTATGGTTCTAAATTCTGATGAATGTGTGTAGTTAGAACTAGTTTTTTGACCCCAGGGGGACGTTGTCCGGGATCGACACTCCGTCATGCAAGCATTTATACATACAACGGTACCTAAAAGTTTGGACACATAAAATTTACTATAGTTTAGTTAGAAACCTTAATGTAAGAGATAGAGAGTAAAGAAAAAAAAAGATTTGATGATTAAAGTTAGAAACCAAAGTTAATTGATAAAAATTAAAAACTTTAAAACTAAACTATAATTAAGTTTGTATACAAAAAGTTAGACTAAAGTTAAAAAACCAATAAGTTAAGTGGTACAAATAAGTTAAAAGCGTTAAAATAAGAGATAGAAAGTAGAAAAAAAAAAAAAAAAAAAATGATGATTAAAGTTAGAAACCCAAAGTTAATTGATAAAAATTAAAAACTTTAAAACTAAACTATAATTAAGTTTGTATACAAAAGTTAGACTAAAGTTAAAAAACCAATAAGTTAAGTGGTACAAATAAGTTAAAAGCGTTAAATTAAGAGATAGAAAGTAGAAAAAAAAATAAAAAAAAAGTTGATGATTAAAGTTAAAATCCAAAGTTAATTGATAAAAATTAAAAACTTTAAAAGTAAGTTAAGTGGTAAAAATAAGAAACTATAAAAATATACAATCGTAAAAAAAAAAAAAAAAAAATCAGAAAATGACAAAATAAGAATAAGACAAAATTGCTGACGTCATGCTGACGTCAGCAATTTTGTAAGAATTCACAAGGGTTACCGGCTAAGGGAATAGCAGGTAAAACGTGTACTCTATAACCATTTTTTAAGGGTTCATGTATACAATAAACCTTTTGTAAGTTCATGTATACAATAACTTTTCGGCCTTAGTTGATTACATTTCCGTGCACTTAACCCATTTTTATAATTGTATAATATACTACATATAAAGCATTTATTATTTCTGTTTATTCAACTAATTGTTAAAAACCTCAAATTATATCTCTCTTTTTATTCACTATTTTAATTTCAAAGATCTTTACCTAAAATACCTTTATTCTCTACTTGAAATACCTATAATAACTTTAATGAACTTAATTTACAACATTTATCATTAACTATTAAATAACTACACTTACCCCCTTTTTACGTCAATTACTTTTACTTTAATAATCACACCGTACTGTCGCCGCCACCACCACCACCAACGCTACCGCAGCCACCGCCATCAACACCACTGCCCCGCTACTACACCGTTGCATCTTGCAGGCATATATGCAGTTATTATATAATGGATGGGCTTTTAATGTTTTAATTATGGGTGAGCAAAACCAAACCGATTTCTTTTCTAAAATCCAAACCGATTTGTTTAGTTTTGGTTTTCTAAAGACTAAACAGATCGGTTCGGGTTTCAATTTCATTTGCAAACACCAACGGTCAAAACCGAACCGAAAACGGGGAATATTTTAATACATTTTATATTTATAATATATTTTATATTTATAAATATATATAGACTACCAACATGGCTAGGATACTTAAATTATTTGTTTAATCTGGTTGTGATTAATTTTAGAAGTTTGGTTCTCTGTACACAGACCCAATAATGAAATAAGGTTAATAAAGGTAAACGGGCTAAATGAGTGTTACTTAGTTTTGATATATTCAAATTTGGTGGACAAACTTCATTGCACATGGTGGTTAAAAATGGTTCTAGTGAAGCTTCTTGGCTTCTTCTCTCTCAAAGAAACGAATGTATAGGTGAAAATAAATTAACCACCACAATTTAATTTTAAGGCCAGAAGTGTAAATGTGTGAACTCTAGGGGGACAAATAAAAACTCTATCTGCTTCCAATAACATTTGGGCAAAACTTTTGTTGCAGCCAAACAAAAAAAGCTCACTCACTCTGTTGTTGATGGCCATGGAAGTTAAAGAAGAAGACGAGCCTCCCAGACCGATCAAAACATTTTACCCAAAACTAAAAGAAGATAGAATAAGCTTCTTACCTTCCACAAAAGACGCCATCAAAACAGTTACCCTCTCCAAACGTTGGCAACATCTTTGGCCTTTTGTTCCTTGTCTTTTTTTTACTGATGATTATTTTAAAAAATCAGTAAAAAATTCCTCTCCTTCAGATATTATTTCTTACTTTAAACCGATACCCGATTTCTATATGTCTGTTGATAAAACCCTAACTCAATGCCAAGTAAACAAGCTCACTAAATTCACCCTGCATACCATTTACAATTTCTGGTTTGAATCCCAAGTCGATAATTGGATACGTTTCGCTACTAACAGTGAAGTCCAAAAACTTGACTTAGACTTTGTATGTATGAACAAAGATCATTTTGTATTGAAAGACGACTCGTTTTTCATCAACTCCCATTTCACCCATCTCGATTAGGAGATTGCATATTTAAGCCTAACGGGTCGATTTGTTGGAAGAACCTTACCCATTTAACTATTTCAAATGGGAAATTAGACCATGATTTGATTTCAAATATACTATCGGGGAGTCCTTTATTGGATACTTTGAGGTTGGAATGTTGTCGTGGTTTTACATTGCTCGATATTACTTCCAAGAGTGTTAAGAACTTGGTGTTCGATGGATACGATGGTGAAGTTAAATCATTTGATAGTCTTGACCGTATCATTGAAATCAATGCTCCTTATATTTCATCACTAAGCATCATTGGTTGTTTGTTGTTATCGAAGATTTTGCTGCGAAATGTGTCTTCTTTAGTGAAAGCTGAGTTAGATTTTACCAAGTTCGGGCATGAAAGGAAAACACGTAAAGAAGAGAATGAAGAAATGCTTAAAAGGTTTATACTAAGCCTTCACCATGTCAAAGAGCTAATTTTTGGGAGTGATTGTTATAAGGTAAATCCTTGTTATCTTTCTGCAATATGTGAAGATTATTGATCAGTAGTTATTACAGCACCTAACTTGTATCATGTATACTTGATTAAAGTTTAATAAAATATTGCAACTTTGAAGGAATATTAGAATAAGATAATTAACTACTTGAAGCAACAGATAGTTTATGCTTATCTCAATAATCTGTTTTATAACTCAAAACATGATTATTGTTAATCCAGTAGAGAAAATCAAAAGCAAAATCCCTTATTGCAATCCCCAATAATTGTAATAAAGATAATAAAGATAAGCAGGCAAGTGATTCAGGTCTCCAATATAATGTTATTACATGAAAGAGAAAATACTAGAATAATGTAAACTAAAAACTAGGCCTGCTAATAAAAAAATCTGAAGTTAACTGCCCTAATTTGAAATATCTGAACCTAGGCCTCCCATGTAGCTTCTTCAGGTCGGTGATACCATGATACTAGCAACTCCAATATTGGTTGACCTGCTTCAAGAACCCAACGATGCTCTAGACAGAAGTAGGCTTGACATCTGTGAGTCCCTTAAGTTCGATGGTTAAACCAAGAATGTGTAAATACAACAAGTCTAATAATCACTAGAAAAGGACTAGTATTACTTAAATATAAATGCAAGTATATAAATAAAGTAATACAAGACTTAAAGCAATAAACAAATAAAGTGGAACATTATGTATTGTTTCATGGGTATTTTATTTATGATGATTAAATAAAATACAAGGTTGTTGCGGAATCAAGATAATACAATTAAGTATGTATCCTAACAACCTATGAGTTACAAATGATCTATATTTGTCAAATAACTCTTTAGGATCGAGATACTTAAAGTTGTGAAGTATCCTTGTTTAAGATCGAGAGTATTTGGACAAATTCACTTAAATGCAAAATGAATGCTTAAAAGTATTTATGACAAGGGAATGACTTTGTATTTATAGGCAACAAAATTCACCAGTGAATTTTGTGCCGTACAAATGTGGTTGCATACATTTAATGCTCCGACAAGAACATTAAATGTATTGGATAAGGAATAAGGATATAGTCACATCAAGTGCAAGTGTATCCTAGTATCCAACCATCTTTACACACGTATACTTTGGTAAAGAACAAGTGGATTGTTCTTTGGAAAGTGTGTAAAGGCAAAAGTCAATCCTTGTTATCAGTGTTCAGACTTGTAGGATCTAGAACACTGACAATCCTCCAGTGTACAGATCTGGTAAGACTTTCCAGTAGACTCCGCCATTTGTTAAGTCTTCTTTCTTCAGACTTCAGTCTTTGACTTCAGTCAGAATGTCTTCAGTAGAGTTGATCTGGACTGGGGTGAAGTCCAGTGAGCTCATCTGGAGAATACTCCAGATTTCCTATACAAGTATTTGCTCACTGTACTTCAATTATTTCTGACAAATCTTCAGAGGGACTCCAGATTCCAAGTCTGGAGTAGGTCCAGTAGAACACGTTTCTGGTCAGATCTTCAGTGAGGCTCCAGTAGTCGAGTCTGGAGCGAGTCCAGTAAATCTGGACTAAATCTGGACCTAACAAATTCCCCCTATTTGTTTAGAAATAATGCAAGTGTTTTCAGACTTATAGATATACAAATTTGTATGCCTGAAAAACACTTGGTCGATTTAAGTCTAAAAAATCTAAGTTACTGGAAAACACTTTATAGATCATGAGTGTTTTCAGTTTCATCAATTAAGTTCAAACTTAGACTAAATCTGATCATTTACTTATAAAAATAAAAAATTGCAACTATTATTACATTCATCAACTGATAAATAGTACACAATTTTTATAATACAATAATTTACAATAAGTAAATAATAAGAGTTAGGCCCTTCTTTTCGATGTCCTTTCTGGAGCATCTTCAGTAGCCTTTCTCTTTGGAGAAGGAGAGGAAGGTAGTGAATCTGGTGATCTTAAGCCCAATGCAACTTCCATTTGTTGCTTCCTTCTGAACACCTTTTCAACCCTTTTCAGAAATCCTTTAACATCAGTCGACACATCTGTCTTCCCCCTGAACGTTAAAGCAATTTCCTTCAGTTCACTCAAACCAAAAGCTTGAACTGAAGTGTTTTTCCTCTCATCAGTGAAGTTACCCTCTCTGGTCAACTTCACTTCAAACTTTGACATGCCCTCATGATCTTCAGCCAACTTGATTTCAGCACCAGTGATCCTTCTAGCATCAGCCCTGAAGTTAATCATTTCATTGTATTTTTCCTTCAGTTTGGCTTGCTGGATCAAGGCTTCAGTATCCTTGGACACTCTCCTTTGCTCTACAGCAGTTTGGAGTTCTTGTCGATTTATTTTTCGAGAAGTGTCCAGAGGAATGAAAGTACTTACATCAGCGTCTTTGATAGCTTTGATCTGTCTGGCAGTCAACTTAGGTAAACCAGTAAGTCTCTTTCTGTACTCTATCTCCAGAGCACCAGCATTTTTCCTTATTTTCTTCTGGAGACTTACCAGTTCATCTTTCCTCTGTCTGATGAGTTCTGGTACACTCACGCCATATATAATTGAGTCATAGACCTGCTCTTCTTCAGCGTAGAACGAGCGTACATGAACATCATCCAATGCATTTAGGCATTGATGAACTCTGGGGTCATCCTTCATCCTTTTATAAACTTCAATATTAATGCCTAACCTTCCAGCATTGTAGGAGTCCAGAGTACCCATTGTTGCCATCTCCCTTTGATGGGCCAGCAGTCCATCCTTTTGATTTTTCTTGAAAATCTCAATCATTATGCATTCCTGCTCTAACTTCCTTGAAGTTTCATTATCAACATCTTCAGTTTGCTCTTCCTCTTCACCAGACACAACTTTTTCCTTTCCTTTAACAGATTTCAGTGTAGTAGGAATATCTGGGAAGGTTTCAAACTGGGGTTCACTGGCTTCAGTACCAGTAACCTCTTCAGTAAGCCCGGCTTCAGTGCCATATGCTTCTCTTTGTGTTTCAGTAAGCCCGGCTTCAGTGCCATATGCTTGTCTTTCAGTTTGGTCACCAGACGACCTTTCCCCCTTGGAATGATCTCCAGATTTGAGATTATTCCACAACTGTTCAAGCATCAGTCTATCTAGTGGACCAAATGATGTACCTTGTACTGGAGTTGTTTCAGACACAACTTTCTTGAGTGCCTGCACTTCCTTCTGAATATTAGCAACAACTTGAGGCAAGTGTTCTGGCAGCTTCTCATCCAGTAGTTTTTCGACTTGGGGTAACACCCCATTATAAATGTTACGAAGGACAGTCTCAGAAACTTCTTCACACAATTCTTTTAACATATTGTTTCTGAACTTCTTCGTACACTCATCACTTATGGTGCTAACAACTGCACCTTGTTCCAGTGTGGGCCTACTCTCCAGAGAGCTTACCCTGAAAGCCAAATTTTGAACATCTTCTTTCAGACCTGCCAGTTCGCCAGTGACTGCAGTCTGAACAGAAGTAACCAACCTGTTCTCTAAACCCTGGACTGCCACCTTGATCTTTTCAGTGTTTGTGTTTGTGGCCAGTACCAGTTCATCCAGTTTCTCATACCAGTTTCTCATTCCCAGCAAAGACATTCATCTCAGATGCCAGGTTATTTGATAATAAAGACTTAAAGTCAGAAATAACCTGAGATGATCTGGAGTGATCTCTCCAGGTCCGCCACCTTACTTAAAAGGCCTTGGACCTCGGTTGAAGAAGAAGTGGAGAGACCAGTGGGAGGTTCAAGAGTGAGGGTAATCTGGTCATTAGAGGAACTTGTGCCCAGTCCTCTTCAGTTGCATCTTCAGATGGTGCAACTGGTGACTCCGGCGCACGAGGAGGAGGTTGAGTTTCTGAAGGTTGATCGGTTGCTGGAGTGAAGTATTGGGTGTTTTCTGGAATTGAAGGTGGTGGTGGTGGTGGCATGTTTGGTTGGTGGTGGCATTTCTGGTGTAGGTGTTGGCATTTCTGGTGGAGGTGTTGGCATTTCTGGTAGATTCTTCTTCTTGTACATCTTCACCCAGAAAATCCCATGTTAACATCAAAGCCTTCAGACATTGGGGAGTCAACATCATCCCATTCTGGATCAGTCCCAACTGTCTGTTCACCAGTCACTACATCCATTTGTTCACCAGCTTCTACATTCAAATCCAGTGGAGCTTCTTGCTCACCAGAAGCATGTTCTTCAGTCTGAACATCTTCAACTACTTCCTCAACAACCTGGGCAATTGTTTCAGCTTGTTCATCAATTTCCTGCCCAACAACTTCTTCAGGTTCAAAGATTGGTGACCCATCCAGATTCATAACATCACCTGGATGTCTTTCTGGATTCACCTGGATTCCAGCTCTCATCAGACGCCTATTAGTTCTAGGTCGCCTGGAAGGTTCAACTTCTTGTACATGACCTTCTGGAGCAACTTGTCTAATGGGCTGTACAGCCTCTATTATCTGTACATCATCACCAGATGGTACTTCAACAACTTGACCAATATCTGGACCCATTACAGCTTCTTCCCTTCTGAAGGTAAGCATAGACTGAGGAATATCTACCTCACCCACTGGAGACCTAAGATTGACTAGGTCCCTCATATACTCACTCACTGAAAAATGAGTAGTATTAAAATCGTACTGGTCGCCAAGTGCATTTTTGAACATTAGTGAAAGGAATCGAATATATGGAACGAATGGCTTTCTTCCTTTCACTTTTAGGCGCTCGACCAGGTCATCAAAAAGGATTTGGGCAAAATCCACTCTTAGCCCAAACCATAAGCAGTAGGCAATCTGGAGGTGGGTTTGATTAATCGGTCTAACCCTCCAGAACTGCCTCCTAGACACTCAACAATATGAGTGAAGAAATATCTCCATGAGTCTGACAGCTTGCTCATGTAGATAGTCCCTTTCTGGATAGCTGGCCATGCTCATCCAGAATATCCGTATGCCCCATCAATCTGCATACTTCCCTTGTATTTATACCACTGGGAAGCTCAATAGGCAACTCATTCTGTTCATGATAATTCAACTGGAGAACAGACCTGAGAAGACTTGCAGTGAAACCAAGGGATCTGGTACCTCCCTTGAGTGTATAGTTGATCGATGAAGTTTCATCGTCATATGTAGCAGAGTACCAGAATTCACATAGGTACTCATGATACATCCTTCCCGGATTCAATGTTAATGCACCATATAATGGGCAAGAAAGAAAGAAAGAATTTAATCTTCCAATGATTGATTGGGCATCATGAACACTGGACAGAGATAGTCTGGCCATCCAGTTATTCATATTAATTCTTATGGTACTTGCCTCAAGAGTGATATGAGGTGCCCTATCAACATTTTCTGAAGGAACGTATTCATTTGCAAGCAGATTTCTTGTTCTAGATTGTCTAGGTGCCATTTATGAGGAGTAGATGAAAATGAAATTGAATATTTAAGGTTATGATGAAGATTTGATGAAAGAATTGAATGGAATGGAGTAAATATGAGAGATGAATATGATTGGAAAATAAATGAAGAAAGAAATAAATGAAGGAATTTGAAAGATTTGGGAGTTATGTTCGAAGTAAATGTTATTGAAATTGAAAGTGGGTATATATAGGAGAGACAATGTGGAACTCAAACGGTTTGATTTGAAATTATCAAATAAAGTTTTTGATCGGGTTTGAGATCCGCATTAATTACATCACATCACACATAAATGCATGACGGTTTACAGCCCACAAAACAGTAACAACTTGTACTTTTTCTTTTCCCAAGGTAAAAAGACCATCATTGCGTTGAAAAAGTTTACATGCCACGTAGGATTTATAAGATAAATATCTTTGAAAAAGTTTGCTTACGTGGCACATAAAGATCAAGTATTTAAAAATTATTGTGACTCAATTCAGTCCATCTGGAGGTTGACTAGACACTCCAGTATCACTGGTGGATTAGTCCAGTGAAACATGTACTGATGGTACACTGGAGGGACACTCCAGTAAAGTACCAGTGAAAACCATTTTGAAAGACTGGTAACTTCAAACATGCACGTCAACTAATACAGACAAATGAGAGGGACACATTTACAAGGAGACAAAAGTCAACTCAAACACGCACTTCAACCTGTCCAGTTACCAGTGAGAGGGACACATTTACAAAGCACCAGTAATATTTTCTGGATAATTCGTCCAGTAAGAAATTTTTGTCCAGTGGAAAATAAATTAATAAATTCCCTTTGAACTTTAAACTTTTAGGAACAAAAATATATCTTTCAAAGTCTTCCCCCTGGAATGTTGATCCAGAAATAAATTTATGAATCTTTAAATCAAAGATCCTTAGTAGTACACAATGGCGTTCAATACTAAAGTTCCAGATTTAAGGGTTTAACATTCCCAACTCACCAACAAGATATTCAAAAGTTTTGACATCCAGTGGTTTCGTAAAAATGTCAGCGAGTTGTTTGTCAGTGGGGATAAAATGGAGTTCAATGTTTCCTTTCACAATATTATCACGAATAAAGTGATACCTTAGATCAATGTGCTTCGTTCTGGAGTGCATGACTGGATTGTTTGAGATAGCTATGGCACTGGTATTATCACAAAAGATTGGAGTCTTTGAAAACTTAATACCATAATCAAGCAACTGGTTCTTCATCCAGAGTATCTGAGCACAACAACTGGCTGCAGACACATATTCAGCTTCAACAGTGGACAATGAAACTGAAGTTTGCTTCTTACTGGTCCAGCTGACCAATTTGCCACCTAGGAAATGACATCCACCAGTTGTGGATTTCCTATCTATCTTACAACCTGCATGATCTGAATCTGAATAACCCATTAGATCCATGCCTGAGCCTTTGGGGTACCAAAGACCTAGACTGGGGACACCTTTAAGGTACTTCAGTATGCGCTTTACAACGAGCATATGAGATTCCTTTGGATTAGACTGATATCTGGCACATAAACATGTTGAAAACATAATATCTGGTCTACTGGCAGTTAAATACATCAGTGAACCAACCATGCCTCTATATACAGTGGTGTTCACTGGTTTGCCATCTGGATCAGAGTCCAGTGTCAATGGTGCAGAAATTGGAGTTGGTTTAGATGGTGAAGAGTTCATATCATATTTCTTTAAAAGATCTCTAACATATTTCTCCTGATTAATAAAAATTCCATCTTTGTTTTGTTTAATCTGGAGTCCAAGAAAATATGTTAATTCACCCATCAGACTCATTTCATATTCAGTGGACATGAATTTTGAAAATTTCTTGCACATGTTTTCATCAGTAGACCCAAAAATAATATCATCAACATAAATTTGTACCAGTAACAGATTACCTTTTTCATGAAGAATGAATAGGGTATTGTCAATTGCACCTCGTTTAAAACCATTTTTCAACAAATGTTTAGTCAGAGTATCATACCAGGCACGTGGGGCTTGTCTGAGGCATATAGCGCTTTGTCCAGACGATATACCCAATGTGGATGCTTTTCATCAACGAAACCTGGAGGTTGTCTGACATAAACTTCTTCTTCAAGCTTTCCATTCAAGAAGCACTCTTTACATCCATCTGGTAGACCTTGAACTGATGATGAGCAGCGAATGCTAAAAATATTCTGATCGCTTCAAGTCTAGCCACTGGAGCAAATGATTCATCAAAGTCGACATCTGACTGGCAGTAGCCTTGTGCTACCAGTCTGGCCTTGTTTCTGATTACGTGGCCATCTTCATCTACTTTGTTTCTGAAGACCCGTCTTGTTCCAATTGGTTCTTTCTTTCCAACTGGGAAAGGAACCAGATACCAGACCTTGTTCCTTTCAAACTGGTGAAGCTCTTCTTGCATAGCAGTCACCAGCTTGGATCTTCCAGAGCCTCGTCAATCTTCTTTGGTTCCATCAAAGATAGAAAACTTACGTATAAGCATTGATTACTGGAGGCTCTTCTGGTCTGAACTCCACGACTGGAGTCACCTATGATCTGATCAATAGGGTGAGCTTTTGTCCATCTGGAGTATTGACCAGGATTGTTACTGACAACAATATCAGTGCAAGAATTCAGTTGAGTCTCCTCTGGAGTTGCTTCTGGAGGAGGATCTTGCCAGATTACTTCAGTATCTTCATCTGAGTCATTTAAACCACGATTTGCATCATGAAATTCTTCATTTGAAGGCATTTCCTGGAGTACTGGTTCAGTTTGAAATTCTTCATGAAGACATTTCTGGTCTATTCTCAACTGACACTGATACTGGGGGAGTAGTACGCACATCTGAACCAATATTAATTTCTGAAGGTAGTTTGAAAATAATAGAGGGATAGAATGGAGTACTACTGGAGAGTTTCTGAGCAGGTTCCAGATCAGGATGACTGGAAACTGTGTCTGGTGAATCTTCATTTTTGTCGTTTATTGGATCAGATTCACAAAAGACAATTGGAGTTTCTGGGGGGTTATCAAGGGCTGGCTTCTTGTTGATTGAGGCATTTGATTCATCAAATGTGACATGAATTGACTCATGGACCTTCTCCAGTCTCTTGTTATAGACTCTGAAGGCCTTGCGAATGGCTGAATAGCCTAAGAAATACCCTTCATCAGCTTTAGCATCAAATTTGCCTAGCTGACTGGAGTCGTTTAGGATGTAAACTGGACATCCAAAAACGTGAAAATAACAAATATTTGGTTTTCTATTTCTTAAGACTTCATAGGCTGTCTTTTTGTGTCTTTTGATGTACACTGATCGATTCTGGGTGTGGCAAGCAGTTGCAATTGCTTCCGCCCAGAAACTGGTAGACAGACCAGATTCAGCAAGCATACTCCTGGCAGCTTCTATCAGCGTTCGATTTTTCCTTTCCACTACTCCATTCTGTTCTGGGGAGCGGGCTGATGAGAAATTCTGGGAGATGCCAGTGTCAGTACAGAATGACTCCAGAGTTGCATTCTGGAATTCTGTTCCATTGTCACTTCTTAACTGACACACTTTTCGACTGTACTTGAGTTCAATTTGCTTGATAAGACTGATGATTTCAGCAGCAGCTTCACTTTTAGACCTTAGAAAGATCACCCAACAATATCTGGAGAATTCATCTACGATCACCAGGGTGTATCTTTTACCAGAACGAGTCTGAACGTTCACTGGACCAAATAGGTCCATATGAAGCATATGAAGAGGTTCAGAAATGCTGAAATTTTGTCTGGTCTTGAAACTGGTACGTTTTTGCTTACCCATCTCACATCCTGGACATGGCCTTTCCTTTTTGAAGGAAACTGAAGGTATCCCATCTGCAAGTTGTTTTCTGGACAACTTGTTTATGTTTTTGAAATTTAAATGGGATAACCTTTTATGCCATAACCAGTTTGTGTCTTCATCAGCTTGAGTATAAAACACTGCTCTGAAGGAGAGCTTTCCATATCCATCACGTACACATTCCCTTTTCTGGGAGCAATCAACACTACCTTCCAGTCCTTGTTGAATACGATGCCCTAAGCAACATTGAATAAGACTTGATAGCCATCGTCACACAGTTGGCTTACACTGATCAAGTTATATTTCAAACCATTTACAAATGCAACACGTGTGAACTTGACCTGTCCATTGTTCAGAACACCATATCCCTCAGTCTTTCCACAACCATCATTTCCAAAAGTAATGGAGGGTCCATCAGAAATGGTGAACTCCTCCAGTAGGGTCTTACATCCGGTCATAGTCCTGCCAGCTGCACTGTCAAGATACCAGATATACTTCTTTCGATCGCCCTACACATACACCAGATATTGATCAGTTAGATTTGGGAACCCATCGACTGATGGGTTCACTGGACCCTCCCTTATAGGTCCCTGGGGCAATCTGGTCTAGTTCACTTTCTTTCAACAGTAGTTTTTGTTGAAAACACTACTGGAGTTGATAGTTTAGAAACCTTTTTCTTTTTCTCAACTGGAGAAATAAATTTGTTTTTCTTAGTAAAAGGTTTTATATTTTGTCTAGGGCCAGATGAAGTACCCTCAAAAAAGTTTAATCTTGCATTAAAACTTTGTGATTGACGAGTCAGAATTTGAATCTGGCTCTCTAACCTGGACAAAACATTCTCTTCAGATGATACCTTAGCCTTTCCAGTTGTAGACATAGGCAGGGGATTGGTCTGAGGCAAAGGTTTATTCTGCTTAACCCTTTTAACTGGAGCAGTCATCTGGACAGCTCCAGTTTTAACCTCTGGGCAAAGAACTGGGAGAATATTGGCCTTGGGAGTTACAGGCTCATCATAAACAGTGGTGGGCCTGAATCTCTCTGGTAATCGATCGATTACTGGTATTAATGATGCTACATGAGTATTTCCATCTAAATATGCACGTTTTTGAGTAGGAAATTGATTTACTCCAGCATCATATGGCTTTTTGGTTTCTAGCCATGACTTAATCACCAGTTTTTCTTTCTCTAAAATGATCTCAAGATCTTGTTTTTCTTGGATCAATTGTTCAGTTACCAGAACATGGGCTTGAAATGCCAGTTCAATGTCTTGAAGTTCTTTTAATTTTGATTTTAAAGCATTTATTTCAGAAGAATCTGTTTCTAGACCATTTACACAATCAGATCTAACAGTTTCTACAAAAATCAAATCAGAATTTAAAGCTTCAGCAATGTCCAGTTTTAGCTCTTGGTCAGTTGCACAATCATAATCACTAACCTTTTTGATAACAATGTCCACCCATCGTCCAGATGTGACATCTTCCTTCACCAGGTGCTCCTCGTCTGCCAGAGCCATGTAACAGCAATCTCTTTCTTCTTCTTCATCAACAGATGAGTCATCAGAAGGAACCCACTTCTCTTCAGTTGTAGCAATCATGCACTTATTATTGGTTTCAATTTGTTGTGCCATGAGAGCAATTTGGGCCTTAAGCTTTTTATATTTCATTTTATAGCTATCATCAGGCTTATTATTAGAAGAGAATGGACCAGGCTTGGATGCAAACTGGTTGGACCTGCACTCTTTCATGAAATGACCCTTTTTGCCACACTTAAAGCATGTCAAATTGGTCTTATCAGTGGAAGAACTGGATGCAAATTGTCCAGATGGCCTATTTGCTCTTGCTTTAAAACGGTTAAACGTTTTAGCAATCATTGCAATAAGGTCATCATCTTCAGTTTCATCACAACAGTCTGGAGAGACTTGACTGGACTCTCCAGAATTCATGAGTTCAGACACCATCTTCTTCATAGAAAATACATTCTCAGAAGATATCAGTGCTGTACCTTGTGATTCAGTATGACTGACCACATTAGGAATACTGGAGGCATGGTTATAGGCATCTTGTTCTGCAACCACTCTCTGAGCTTGATTTTCTTCAGTGTACCTGAAAGCTCCATAAAGAGTTGAGAGAGTTTTTCCTTGTCGTAAGACCAGGATCATGTGAGACCATTTGGTGGGTAGAATGTCACAAAATTTCTCTAGAAGTATATCCTTGTCCTTCTCAACCCCAAGACCTCTCAATTGGTTTATGATACTCATAAATTTGGTGTAAGTACCAGTGAGAGACTCGTTAGGTTGAGCAAAAAATGACTCATACCTCTTGTTTAAGGAGACCTTTCTGGTGACAATGGTGTCATCTCCTCCTTCATGTTGGTTTAAAAGTTCATCCCACATGGTTTTAGCACTAGGAAAAGAACTAGTGTGGGAATTAGGGTTTCTGGAACAGCCCCGAGGATCATGTTTTTGAGAAGGGTGTCTAGATTCACCAGTCTCCTCTCCTCTTCTGACCAATGTTCCTCCCTCTTTTCCCTTCCTCTTCGAGAACCAGAAGGATCAAGAAGGGGATTGAGAGGTGATGTTGGTACATATGGACCTTCGTTTAAAATTTTCATCATATTCCTCTCAATACCAGTGACATGCAACACCATCCTAGCCTTCCACGTACCAAATTCATCACTGTTCCCACTGAATTTAGGAACAGGATTATTTGAGTAGTGCACATGCACGTGTGGAGAAGCAGGAGTAGGAGGAGGTGGTGGATTAGTGTTATTAACAATTGGTGGTTCATTTTGATCATTAATGTTTGCATTAGGATCAGGACCAAGACTAAAACCTTGTGTATTTTCTTGGTTAGCCATCAAGAAACAGATCTAGGCAATGTTTAGCCTTCTGCTCTGATACCAAATGTGAGTCCCTTAAGTTCGATGGTTAAACCAAGAATGTGTAAATACAACAAGTCTAATAATCACTAGAAAAGGACTAGTATTACTTAAATATAAATGCAAGTATATAAATAAAGTAATACAAGACTTAAAGCAATAAACAAATAAAGTGGAACATTATGTATTGTTTCATGGGTATTTTATTTATGATGATTAAATAAAATACAAGGTTGTTGCGGAATCAAGATAATACAATTAAGTATGTATCCTAACAACCTATGAGTTACAAATGATCTATATTTGTCAAATAACTCTTTAGGATCGAGATACTTAAAGTTGTGAAGTATCCCTGTTTAAGATCGAGAGTATTTGGACAAATTCACTTAAATGCAAAATGAATGCTTAAAAGTATTTATGTCAAGGGAATGACTTTGTATTTATAGGCAACAAAATTCACCAGTGAATTTTGTGCCGTACAAATGTGGTTGCATACATTTAATGATCCGACAAGAACATTAAATGTATTGGATAAGGAATAAGGATATAGTCACATCAAGTGCAAGTGTATCCTAGTATCCAACCATCTTTACACACGTATACTTTGGTAAAGAACAAGTGGATTGTTCTTTGGAAAGTGTGTAAAGGCAAAAGTCAATCCTTGTTATCAGTGTTCAGACTTGTAGGATCTAGAACACTGACAATCCTCCAGTGTACAGATCTGGTAAGACTTTCCAGTGGACTCCGCCATTTGTTAAGTCTTCTTTCTTCAGACTTCAGTCTTTGACTTCAGTCAGAATGTCTTCGGTAGAGTTGATCTGGACTGGGGTGAAGTCCAGTGAGCTCATCTGGAGAATACTCCAGATTTCCTATACAAGTATTGCTCACTGTACTTCAATTATTTCTGGACAAATCTTCAGAGGGACTCCAGATTCCAGAAAGCAACACTTGGACGTGCAATAACCCGAATGTAAATCCAACTTTGAAAACACCTTGGCACCATACAACTGATCTAACAGTTCATCAATATCTGGGATTGGATACTTTAATCTTGTTTAGAGCCCGGTAATCCACACACATCCTCCAAGTATTATCCTTTTTCTTGACCAACAAAATCGGGCTGGAAAATGGACTATTGCTCGGTCGAATAAAGCCCGCCGCTAATAATTCTTCCACCTGTCTTTCTATTTCAGCCTTTTGAGAATGGGTGTATTGGTATGGACGTATGTTGGGAGGTGTCAAGTTTGGAAGTAGGGGAATGCAGTGGTTTTGTGAACGGTGTGGGGGAAGGTTTTTAGGCTTTTAAAAACCGTGGTTATAGCGTTTTATAACAGGTGGTAATAGGGGTGGGATTTCTGGATTAGTGCCTGGTTCAACAGCTAAATGTTGAAAACTAGCCGACTTTTGGGGTCCTGTTGTGATACCCTGCAGTTTGTAATGTTTACCATCTCCATTAAAAATCATAAACATTTCCTTCCAATTCGCTTTGACTGTATTTAGTGTTTCCAGCCACTGAATTCCCAATACCAAATCTGCACCACCGACTGAAAAAGGATACAAGTCCTGAACAATTTGGAGCTCATTGATTTGGAGTGTGAGGTCCTTGAAAATGTTGTACACCCGATAATATCCCCATTTCCTATTTGAACGCCAAAAGGTGCAACTGCTTGGGTATTAAGTTTCAGTTCATTTTCCAATGCATCTGAGATGAATTTATGTGTGGATCCCTAATCAACTAAAATTAATACCTCGGTAGTAAACTTGAAAGCTGATGATCTCGGCAACATTGCTATGTAACACCCCGAGCTAGGCTCGAAATACTACCGAAAAGATATAGCGTATGCATGGGATTATCGTAGAACATGAACTATATGAAAAAGGGATTCGGTGAATCCAACATCAACAATCAAGTACAAAATGCAAAATAAAGGGCAAATGAATCCTGGATCCATGTAAGTCCAAGCCCAAGTCCTAGCACAAGCATCAATCAACCATCACGTCTCGGATTCACTTGATTACCTGAAAAGTGTACTAAACAAGGTCAACACTAGGTTGGTGAGTTCGTAGTATGGATCACAAGGAACCATCGTCAATCAACATAATATAACAAGATAAAGGCACGTAATATAAGTTTGCTCATAGCAAAAGCTCGTCACACATAAGTAATCATACAAGTAACTATACAAGATAGTTAGAAAACGTATAATGAACATGCACAAGTGATATCAATAACAAGAAGTGTACCATATGCGTGTCAATGTCAAGAAATGTACCAAATGCATGTCAATGTAAATCAAGTTAGGTTTGCGTAAGCACAACCTAGTCACACAACAATCATATAAGATTACACGAAGCAAAGTAAATGCGTGTAATGAATGAGCACAAGAGATGTCAATATCTAAATATGTGCCGTTATGTCAATCATAATGTCATAAGTATTCATATGTGTGACAACCATGTCAACAATGCAACGATACTCACATGTCATCACCATGACCAATGTGGCATCTCAAAATCATCGGTGTATATATGTCTATATACCCGGATGTCCATGTACGTTCATCAATGCAACGATACTCACATGTCATCCCAATGAACAATGTGGCATCTCAAAATCATCGGTGTATATATGTCTATATACCCGGATGTCCATGTCCGTCTCACAATGCAACAATAATCATAATCATCAAGTGTATACATCTATACACTCGGAGGTCCATGTCCGTCTCACATGTATCCATATCAATACGTATATGCGTTTGTCTCAATCACAAGTCCATCAACCATCAAACCATCAACCAACCAAACAATACGTACATACACTTAGGAGGATTCTACTTTCAACGAGTCCTAGATGCTTATATATAGGGTCACCCGCAGCCTTCCCACCACATCTAAAACCCTTTGAAGGCATAATCGACCTCCATGTATGCACTACTATCCTAATTATAACAATATATATCACAATCGAAGTGCATAATCAATCAAATGACATATAAGTATACGATGCATAGCAAATACGTGTAATGAATGAACACAAGTAATGTCAATATCAAATCATGTATCGTATGTATGCAAATGCCATAATGTATACCAATTGTATGTCAACCATGTCACTAATGCATCAAATAGTGTGTGCTTGCGTGTGAACCGCACAAATAAAGTATGTTTGCGTGTATATCCGCACAAATAAAGTATGCTTGCGTGTATATCCGCACAAATAAAGTATGCTTGCGTGTATATCCGCACAAATAAAGTATGCTTACGAGTGTACCGCACAAATCAATAAGTACATGCGTAACCAAATCCATCCACAAGTCCATCGTACCACAATCCAACCGAAACCACAAAGCACATACATTTCATACGACTTTACATTTAAGGAACCATAGATGCTTATATATAGGGTCACCCGCAGCCTTCCCACCACATCTACAACTCGTTAAATGTATCATCGTCTTCCATGTATGTACAACTATCCTAATCACATCTCATAATCCAAATCGAAAACATAATCCAACAACAATAAGTTAAACCGTCAAACAATCAATCAAGCAATAAACAAATCGTAACTCAAGCCAATCAACCAATCAATCAAACAATCAAGCACGTATGTGTACACTTTTCAGCCCGAATCTCAATTGAGTAGGGAGCTACGGAACTCACCTGTGACGAGCAATAACAACCCCACGATGAAAAGAAGTAGACCGACGTCCACGATAGCTGAAACCTATCATACATGTATCACATTAATCCTAAAGCATATCAAGAGGTAAGGTACTATCAATAATGCCCTAATATTACTATAAAAGCTTTATTATGTCCATTTTATAAGGCTTTGATCCAGCCGAGGTGGAATCATTACGTTTTGTTTCACAAAGACTCGCCGGTACTTGACCACTGTTGCTTTATCTAAACTTTAGATTTGTTCAAGTTATGTTTTGGACCCAAAGGCCTATACCATTGGAAAGTAGACTCATTTACGCTTCCGTGGCCGCTTGAATCGTCGAAAACGGACTTACGGTTCAAAAGTTATGATCGTTACAAGACTAGAGCACCGTCTGGGACGCCCAGATTGGCGTCTGAGACGCCAGAACGTCTGGCCCAGCGTCTGGGACGCCGGGACCTGCACACCCAAGATCAGCAAACCCTTCCTAAGCCAAACACGACCCAAATTCGACCCAAACTCGATTTTGAACATCCAAGGACCATTTTGAAGCTAGGAAACATGTTACCAACCTATTTTGAACAAAACCCATCATCAAATCTCTTCCATAACACAATCAAAGACCAAATCACACTCAAATTCATCCAAAACCCTAGTTTGACTCCAAGAACACATTTTGACCCAAGAATGACCAAGAATACTTAGATTAGGCTAGGAAACATGATTAACAACATAAAATGATGATTTTGAGTTAGATTTAACTTACCAAAACTTTCACCAAGTGATAAATCCGAATTTTGAGCTAAAGGAGAAGTTTCTTGCACTTTGATAACCCAAATCTTTGCTAGATGATGATGATAATGATAATAACCCTTGAATCTACTAACAATTTCACTAATAACAATGTTTGGATGCAAGAATTCTAGAGAGAGAGAGCTATGTGTGTGTGTTTAAGTTCTTGCAAGGAAATAGAGAGAGAAAGAGATAAGAAAAGTGAATGGGTGGAAGGGAAAGGAAGGGAGGGATAGGGTTGGGTAAGTTGGGTGGGTCATGGGTCACGGGTCGGATCCATGGATAACCCGTTTCACATTTCTAATTCGTTTACATACCGACTAGCACCGTATAACCAAATAAAACGATCAATTGACCTCGACTTGCACATTGCACACACTTGAACTCCAAAATGACCTCAAATATATTACTAACTAAAATTGTTAGTTAAATTGTACAACTAGTCAACGAGTCAAAAGTCATGGATGCAACATTGCTATCATTTCCCTCTGTGTGACCGGCTTCATTGAGTGGCTTCTCATCGAAGTCTTCGTCTACTTCCAACACCTTGAGAGTGCCTGTTTTACACCGATGACCCGGTCCGTATTTGTCCCCACACCGGCACTCACCGCTGAGATAGCGGGACTGTATTTCTGCATCAGAAATTCGTAGGAGTGAATTGAAGTTGGTGGATGGGGCTGGTGTATAAGTTGAAGATTTGGGGTCGGGTTGGATTGATTTTGAAGGTGCTGTCCAGGTTGGCCCTCGCCCGGAACGCGTGTGGATAATTTTTTACTCAAATTCCAGAGCAATACTCGCTGCGTGGTATACCGTTCTCAGTTTCTGAATTCTTACATCAGCTTCCAGTTCTTCTTTGAGGCCATTGCTGAAGACCCCTAAGAGACAATGTTCAGGCCAATTAGAAACCCGGGAAGAACGTTTAGTGAAGTCTTGTCGGTACTCTTGTACCGTTCCTTTTTGTTTTATGCTGCACAAATGTTAATCTGAGTTTTGGACTCAGTAGGCCCAAAGTTTTTCTGCAGGGCACGAACTAGTTCATCCCAATACGCTATAGGTTGTATACTCTATATTTTGTGTGGAGATCCTTTTAGTTGGTCTCATCAATTTTAAACAAAAGTATATAGTTTTAATATATTATGTTCTTGTTGCATGCTTCGTCCAGCTAGCCATCCCATGTATTGAGTATGAATGTCTGTTTCCTCTTTTGTTCTTTGGCGTCTATTTTGTTCAAAGATTTATAACTATAATCAATGTTATTTTAGGTGCTTTATTAGAATTAAAAGAAGTTTCTGTCAACCTAACCTGTTTTAAAAAATTACCTGGTTCAACCGGCACTCATTCTAGCATGTTACCTAACCTTGCCATCTTGCCATTTCTTTTTAATTCGTATAGCATCATGTAGTTCTTATTTCCGTTCTTTAATATTCTAATTGATATTTTTCATTTGCAGGCTTACGCTGGTTTGGAAACTAAAGGTTTCATTTTTCCACCTGTCGAACATGAAATTAATTATCCTCTTTATGATACTGATTCGACGGAGCTAAGTGATTGCTCTGATAATGACTCATCTGTTGGTGACTCATCCCGGTCGATTCACAGTCCAGTGCCCCTACGTCGGGACAGGTGCAGGCGACTCAGAGGGTTTGTAAGATACTGCTGTTGGTGTTTGCTATACTCCTGATATCCTATGGGTTGTACGATATTTTGACTATGAAGCACGGGGACGGCATATAGGTGCTCGTACCCGTTTCGGGGACACCTCGGGGACGGAAACGCCATGGGGACGGCTAGAAACGTTTCCAGATTGGGGGGGACGTTTCCAACACGTTTCTGGCGACCACAGCTAGCCGGAGATGAAGGTGGTGCCCGGCGGCTATGATTTATTGTGAAGTTTCAGGTTATTTCTGGCGAGGGTGTGTGTTTGTTTTACTTTGTATGAGAGAGAAACGCAAAAACACGTGAATGATTTAAGATTGAAGAGATGGGGTGTACTATACGTTGGGGATTGGTTCCTTTTTACAGCTGTTAAATCAATATACATATAATAAAATATATGAATATAATAATACAACGGAAAAATAGAAAGTAAAGACGTAAAATTACTAAAACCGACCGAGAAAGAGCAAAATGGACTGGATTTTTTATAAAATATAATATGTTTTTACTTTTTTATGACTTTACATCAATATATATTTATTTTGGAATTTATTTAATATATTATTTTTTAATTATTTTTCCTTGCCGTACCCGTATCCTGGATTTTTGAGTTTTGTCGTTTCCCGTTCCTGTATCGTCTCCGTATCTCTTTACCGTACCCGTCCCAGTGCTACCTAGTATTTTGATATCCTATGGTTTATAAAACACAGCTGTTGGTGTTTGTTATAATCATAATTATCTTCAATTATTTAGGCTATCGTATGATTATATCATATATTATGTATGTTTATATTGACATGTTAATATGTTGCTATGTGTGTTTGGAAAGGTTGCATTCATAACTTGCACATGCCTGCACTAAGTTTAGCGAAATTCTCATAAATTAAAAGTTTATAGCAATAACATTAATAGGGGTGAGCTTTGACGCAAAACCGAAACCCAAACGGAAACATTTGTTTTTTGAAGACCAGAAACTGTTGGATTCGGTTTTTGGCTTGGTTCGGTTTGTCGGTTCGATTTGGTTTGGATCGGTTTTTGGCTTGGTTTGGGTTTGTGTCTTTTTTTCTGTTATAGACAAATGATTAAAAAAAAAATCAACCCATTTAAATAGTTTTTAAAATGTGGGATGAGATTCTGTAAAGTTCTGTTGATGTAAATGGCATCGAACATATGTTAAACTGTTATACTCAAACTGAAAAACTCAAACATAACAAAAACTAAAAAAACACATTACATAAAAAAAGAAAGTTTACAGCACAATACCAATAAAACCCCATCTACTATACAATAATAATGATAAATGAAATAGTTATACTCATTTGTTAGAAGTAAGGAAATGACAATATTACACCTATAAATCTCAATACACCATGTAATTTGAAGTTGAGAACAGACTTGGAATAACGTCGAATGTGTAATTTACATTTATAATCATCATCATTATCAGAAGAGGAGGAGGAATAGGTGGTGGGTGTTGTTTCACTACAAGTACTTACAGCAAATATTACCCTTTTAAATATGAATAGAACCCAACCTAATAAAAGTATTAGAATTGATAATATTACCCTTTTAAATATTAATAAAATCACTAAAATGATATAATTGAAATTTGCAAGCTGACTTGGAATCATGTAGAATATGAAATTTAGGATTATAATCACTGCTACTACATTCAGCTGCAGCTCCCTTGGGAACCAGCTTCAATCCACACTTTCTAATTGCACCATCATTATACTCCACCTCAACGGCAATGGATGTTGGGTCCCACCATGAAGTGTCTCTCAATGAACTAATTCTCAACGTGCTTCATACTTATTGTGATTGGACCATACATACGTTGATGGGAAGTATAACATAATAAAAAACCAGAAAAGTGATTGGACCAATTCTCTGGAAATTGCATTCTACATGTCCTTCCTATAACCAAAGGAGGCTCAAACCCCTTCTGAATCTCTATATCATTCAGCTGAAGGAGCATACACCTACTTTTATCTCCCTTTCCCTAATAAAATTAATACAAATTCTATATCATTATTAGTATACCACAAATTTAAACCACTTTATAGAGTAAGAATCACAAATAAATATATACCTGAAGCATGGATTCTAGTAATCTCTCCCCACCACTTATATTTTTCCTCCCTTCCTGTATTGATACTTGACATAACCATTTACATCTTCTATAAGCATCATCTTTGATGACTTCAAGTGAGTCGCACTCTTCTGCCTTGAGAATAGCTAGACTTGATGGGAGCTCACGCAATTCAACAAGATTATCACAACTATGCAGATTGAGGAGTTTGAGGCTGGTAAGT
>JAXHQA010000458.1:0-25993 GCA_034093135.1 Erigeron breviscapus
GGGGGTCCGGGGGCAGCGCCCCTGGAAAGCGGGGTCCAAGGGGCGGCAGCCCCTGGCGGGGTCCAAGGGGCAGAGCCCCTGGCTGGTAAAAACGCCTCAGAAAAAAATTATTTTCCGAAAATAAGGGTCATTTTTTCCATTTAAACTTTAAGGTAAAACATAAGCACGAACTTGATAATCAACTAAGTTAATCAGTAATCCATGAAAAAATAAGCATGGTACGAAGATAGTTAAGTTCGTAATAAGGATTAACTTCGTAAGTAGTGATTAACTTCGTAAGTAGTGATTATCTTCGTAAGTAGTGATTAACTTCGTAAGTAGTAATTAACTTCGTAAGTAGTAATTAACTTCGTAAGTAGTGATTAACTTCGTAAGTAGTGATTAACTTCGTAAGTAGTGATTAACTTCGTAAGTAGTGATTATCTTCGTAAGTAACTTACGAAGATAGCTTACGAACATAAGCACGAAGATAGCTTACGAAGATAGCTTACGAAAATAGCTTACGAAAATAGCTTACGAAGATAAAGTTCGTGAGGAAGTAAGTGCGAAGATGAGCAGAAGTTTCGTACACAGTTAAGCCTTACGAACTTAGAAATTCCTTACGAACTTAGAGTTCAAACGAATTTAGAGTTCAAACGAAGTTTAAGTTCGTAAGAAGCATACGAACTTAAGCTTCTGCATTTTTTAGTTCGCGAATTAGGGTACGAAAACGAATCAAATCAAGGGATAAATTCGTAACCAGGCTCTGATACCACATGTTGGAATATAACATGATTCAATTCGTAATAAACACGTACCGGGGAATCCAGATCGTCCTGTGGAACCTGTAACAGCATAAAGCATGATTGCTATTGATTTCGGTTCCCATAACAAGAAGATTGATTTAGGATGGATTGATGAATTCATGATTAAGGAATTCATCAGAGGATGAAGAACGAATTTTAAGTTTAGGGAGGCTGCCAATTTTGTGTGTTGATTAACCTAAAATTAGGTTAATTACTCTCCATTTATATAAGGAGCATATTTTCACATTTAGTCCCTCTGGTGTTTAATTCGTGCCTCATTAGTCCTCTTAAGTCCAATCACCTAATGGGAAACCCTATAATACGTCTTTAAGAGTAAATACGTCCATCGAATATTTACTAGACATGGGGATTTCAGTTATCGTCAATTATCATATCAGGAAGGATAGATGATCAGTGACGGTCACACTAACGTGGTTCCAACAAGACTTTCATCAATCGTAAGAGGTTGTGGATTCGAGTGTCATTTTGGGGACAATTGCAAAAAGAACAACGTTTTTATGCATCCATCGTTTTATGTTTGCTTAATTATGTTTTTTTTTTCCTTACAACTTGTTTATGTATTTCTTTCCTTTCCAATGCAAAGCTTCTTCCTAGATTAATCTTATTTAAAACTTCGATCCTATTCTTGCAGCTATTGCGGGGCTGCCAATGGGAACGATCCCCATACGTCTATGTTAGTAGCTCGTGAATGCTGGCCACTGCGGGAGCGCCCAATACATACGTCTATGTTACTAGTTAGCTAGTGGAAGTAGGCCACTGCCGGAGAGCCTCGTACAAATATGTCATTAGTTAGTGGATGCAGGTCACTGCAGGAGAGCCAAAATAAACATGTTACTAGCCAGTGGATGGTGCTACGTTATTATCTACCAAGGTTCTCTTTTATTACTATGTGGCATTTTTTGTTAATACAGACAAATGCCTATTTACGCTAATGCTCGACAAACTAGTATGTTTCTATATAAAAGTATGTGGACTAGTTTTTCTTTCTCTAAAATGATCTCAAGATCTTGTTTTTCTTGGATCAATTGTTCAGTTACCAGAACCTGGGCTTGAAATGCCAGTTCAATGTCAGGTGGCAAAGAAGGTCCTCTAAGATGAACATCAAGCTGTTTGGTATCATGTAGGGTCACAAGGGCGTGGACTAGCCTCTGCTGAGCAATATCGAGCTTAGATAAGGGACCAAAGACTCTAAAGCTATGGTTATGGCGGTCAAAAAGAAAAAATGTCCCGGTTTCACGTTGAATAGACTTCTGAAGATTGGCTAGCATTGATAATATCCTTTATGTATATTGATGTTTTATAAAATAAATTATACTAAATCAAGTAATATAATAATCACATTTTGTTAATTAAGGACCAAAAGTGTAAATATCCACCGTTAGGGTTTGAAATGTAAAATTTTCATAACTAAAAGGTTTATTCAGTAATATTATGTATATTGATGTTTTATAAAATAAATTATACTAAATCCATCCCAACCTTTATTAAATTCAACTACAGCACATCCAGAATGACCATGGAAATTCCACAAAGGAACCACCCTTTGAGGGATGCATTCAAGGGGTCCTAAAGGCTTTTGATTTATACCTGTTCTTGTTTGATTGGGGTGGATGTCGCTAGTTGGAAGTTTTTGTTACCAACCCACTCCTAGAAATGCTAGTGATGATGTTCCAACTGTAAAAAAAGGCCTTTTTAATGTCATAACATACATTATCAAATGCGTAGTGGTAGTCATAACATACATTATCAGAGTTGCGCTTAAAGGTAATGTTTACTAAACCCGATTTTTGTTGTTTCTTATATTATTGAGATAGCACCCTTGTAGGGTTCCTAGTTCTTAACATAGATAGATTAGATCTAAGACTTCCGCTGCCTTTTGTATGTCTTTAAGGTTAAGAATTGCCATTAAAACCCATCGGTGGTATCAGAGCCTCGGCTCAATGATATTTGCACTTCACTGTCGGGTTAATAGTTAGGTTAAACTATTAGTATGTATTGTTAAATTTATTATATATATTCCATTACAATTTATTTTTATATTTTTTATCCTTCTTCACAGCTTTATTCCCCTCAACTACTCACCATTATATCACCTTAAGCTTAATCTTCACCAGCACATCACATTGCCATCTAATACCAATCCCCTTTTAATTCCCTATATAAGCATACATTTTTATTTCAAATATTTTCTTTTAAACCTATACTCTTTTTTAGTTAATCATGTAAAAAAGAAAAAGGGAAAAAAAGAATTTTAAAAAGTCATAAAAACGAAATGTAAATAACAATGAAGAATACAAATTCCTTATATATATTTATTACATATATTACACATCTATATATGATTGTAACTTTACACAATTGTGTAACTTTCCACATCTATATATGATATTATGTAGACATTAGGTAGTAATAAATAATTACATATTTTTTAAGAAGAAAAAATGGTAGTTGTACCTGCAAAATAAGAGTGTAAAATGACAAAAGTAGATATTAAAAGCAATTGTGTAAAATCATATATAGATCAATGAATACTTATTAGACCGTTATTTCCTCATTTTTAGTATGATTTTTTATTTTTATATTTTTATCATTTTTTTAAATAAATAAATAAAAACTCATTCCAATAAAAAGAAAATTTTAAAATTTATATGTGTTATGTGTTGAAAATGGATGAATACGGCAGATGAAGCGATGGATAAGAAAAAAAAAGATATATGGTATAGATTTTCGATTAACTAAAAAATAAATGATAATGGTAAGACTAGGGTGGAGACTAAAAAGTAAATGGTGATGATGATGTATTATACAGATGAAGTGATGGATAAGAAAAAAAAAGATATTTGGTATAAATTTTTCATTAACTAAAAAATAAATGGTGAGTTTAATTTTGGTCGACTTTTGTTGTACTTTACATATATATATTCCATTACAATTTATTTTTATATTTTTTATCCTTCTTCACAGCTTTATTCCCCTCAACTACTCACCATTATATCACCTTAAGCTTAATCTTCACCAGCACATCACATTGCCATCTAATACCAATCCCCTTTTAATTCCCTATATAAGCATACATTTTTATTTCAAATATTTTCTTTTAAACCTATACTCTTTTTTAGTTAATCATGTAAAAAAGAAAAAGGAAAAAAAGCATTCGGATATGGATAGCAGTCTTGTCTCTCTGCGTTTTGTCTCTCTGCACCTTGCCGGAAAGAAATTAATTCTTCTGCACCATCAATTGAGGTCTATAAACCTATCTTATACCCTCTCTTCCCATATACAGTGATTAGTGACTGCCCAGTACATCATCTATAATAACACCCCTTCAGTCCTTCCCATCATTAAACATGAGAACAAGGAAGAGAGCCTATCATTCTGAAGAAAAAGAAGAAAAAATTTCATCAAATTTTTCCGATTCTATCACCCAATTCGAGCAACCCGTAAGTTCTTTAACCTGCATTGGTTGGAATCTTTCTTGTAAGTTCTTTTACTTGTGTTATATTGTTCATGATAGAAAGGAGGCGAAATACATACAGCCCTTGATTTTGAAAGGAAATGTTGATTTGGAAAGGAATGTTTGGTACAATGATATAAAATCGATGATAATTTGGGGTTTTTGACATGTATATATGTTTGGGGTTTTTGACATATAAAGACCAAGATTGTTGCTACTTCAAATGGCAGCCAACAACTCCTTCTCATAATGACAGCCAACAACTCCTTGTAAAATAATTCCCCTCCTTCCTCCTCATCTGGTATCATGATACATCTAATCTTGTCTCTTCCCTTTACAAACCCTGTTATGCCCAGGTCCAAACTTTTCATTGCAGAAATAACATTCATTCTAAAAACTTAGTAGTGACTGTCTTAGGAGTCAGTAGTGGTAGTGGTGGGGTTGGCCAGTAGTGGAACCCAATGCCTTATTAGCCTGATCTTGTAACCTTGCCAACGAATATGCTTCTTTCAATGTTTGGGGTTTAAACAAACGAACGTGGCACCATTTGCTAAGGCACTTTTTAAATGTTGGGTTACCTCTCCAAGGGCCTGGCAATTTTTTCATTTTAAATTATTTTATTTTTCTTTTTTTACAGGGGAAGCGACAAAAACGGACCGGGAAGCGACAAAAACAGACTAAAGAGAAAAGTTTTTTTACGTTTGATGTAAGCTCTTAATTTTCTATCCATGTGGATTGTGAATGCCTATTTATTTGACACTGTAATAAGCTTTGGATGCCTGATGTTGGTAATGTTGCTACTGTTATGTGCTTTTCTATATGCTTGATCTTGAACGTGAATCTCACTGGTGGCTTATTCTTATTGGCATCAATCTTACTGCTACTTAACCAGGATTCCTTCTGTTAACAAGACTAATGTGTTTATTCTGCTTTGCAACTTGAAATATGTTAGGTATATGTTTCTGAGTTTTGTGAGTCTAATGCGTTTATTTGTTATTTAGGGAGAAGCACAGAGGATTACCAATACTTGGTCAACATGTTTCAAAATTTCAGTTTGGGAAGAAGTGGTTTCAAGAAAAAGAAGTCGGCGACTTGAGAAGCAGGATGAAAAACATACTTACAAGTTTCCTCAAAAGTCAGAATTTGAAAACGTATCGCAGACGAGACAAGAAACCTGGTATGACAAAATATATAATCCCTAACTATTCTGTTTCAATCATTGATTTTGAGTATTCTGTTTCAATCATTGCTTTCCAGTTTCAATCATTGATTTTGAGTATTCTGTTTCAATCATTGCTTTCCAGTTTCTGTTTCAATCATTGATTTTGAGTATTCTGTTTCAATCATTGATTTTGAGTATTCTGTTTCAATCATTGCTTTCCAGTTTCTGTTTCAATCATTGATTTTGAGTATTCTGTTTCAATCATTGCTTTCCAGTATTCTGTTTCAATCATTGCTTCAGTTTCTGTTTCAATCATTGATTTTGAGTATTCTGTTTCAATCATTGCTTTCCAGTATTCTGTTTCAATCATTGATTTTGAGTATTCTGTTTCAATCATTGATTTTGAGTATTCTGTTTCAATCATTGCTTTCCAGTTTCTGTTTCAATCATTGATTTTGAGTATTCTGTTTCAATCATTGATTTTGAGTATTCTGTTTCAATCATTGCTTTCCAGTTTCTGTTTCAATCATTGATTTTGAGTATTCTGTTTCAATCATTGATTTTGAGTATTCTGTTTCAATCATTGCTTTCCAGTTTCTGTTTCAATCATTGATTTTGAGTATTCTGTTTCAATCATTGATTTTGAGTATTCTGTTTCAATCATTGCTTTCCAGTTTCTGTTTCAATCATTGATTTTGAGTATTCTGTTTCAATCATTGATTTTGAGTATTCTGTTTCAATCATTGCTTTCCAGTTTCTGTTTCAATCATTGATTTTGAGTATTCTGTTTCAATCATTGCTTTCCAGTATTCTGTTTCAATCATTGCTTCAGTTTCTGTTTCAATCATTGATTTTGAGTATTCTGTTTCAATCATTGCTTTCCAGTATTCTGTTTCAATCATTGATTTTGAGTATTCTGTTTCAATCATTGATTTTGAGTATTCTGTTTCAATCATTGCTTTCCAGTTTCTGTTTCAATCATTGATTTTGAGTATTCTGTTTCAATCATTGATTTTGAGTATTCTGTTTCAATCATTGCTTTCCAGTTTCTGTTTCAATCATTGATTTTGAGTATTCTGTTTCAATCATTGATTTTGAGTATTCTGTTTCAATCATTGCTTTCCAGTTTCTGTTTCAATCATTGATTTTGAGTATTCTGTTTCAATCATTGATTTTGAGTATTCTGTTTCAATCATTGCTTTCCAGTT
Source organism: Erigeron breviscapus (assembly GCA_034093135.1). Taxonomy (NCBI): domain Eukaryota; kingdom Viridiplantae; phylum Streptophyta; class Magnoliopsida; order Asterales; family Asteraceae; genus Erigeron; species Erigeron breviscapus. Next base: position 6,631 of record JAXHQA010000458.1, read on the forward strand.
TCTGTTTCAATCATTGATTTTGAGTATTCTGTTTCAATCATTGATTTTGAGTATTCTGTTTCAATCATTGCTTTCCAGTTTCTGTTTCAATCATTGATTTTGAGTATTCTGTTTCAATCATTGCTTTCCAGTATTCTGTTTCAATCATTGCTTCAGTTTCTGTTTCAATCATTGATTTTGAGTATTCTGTTTCAATCATTGCTTTCCAGTATTCTGTTTCAATCATTGATTTTGAGTATTCTGTTTCAATCATTGATTTTGAGTATTCTGTTTCAATCATTGCTTTCCAGTTTCTGTTTCAATCATTGATTTTGAGTATTCTGTTTCAATCATTGATTTTGAGTATTCTGTTTCAATCATTGCTTTCCAGTTTCTGTTTCAATCATTGATTTTGAGTATTCTGTTTCAATCATTGATTTTGAGTATTCTGTTTCAATCATTGCTTTCCAGTTTCTGTTTCAATCATTGATTTTGAGTATTCTGTTTCAATCATTGATTTTGAGTATTCTGTTTCAATCATTGCTTTCCAGTTTCTGTTTCAATCATTGATTTTGAGTATTCTGTTTCAATCATTGATTTTGAGTATTCTGTTTCAATCATTGCTTTCCAGTTTCTGTTTCAATCATTGATTTTGAGTATTCTGTTTCAATCATTGCTTTCCAGTATTCTGTTTCAATCATTGCTTCAGTTTCTGTTTCAATCATTGATTTTGAGTATTCTGTTTCAATCATTGCTTTCCAGTTTCTCATGTTTCGCTAATCCAAAGAGTAGCGTGCAGTTTCTCTGTTTCAATAGTTTATGTCCAGTATTCTGTTAATAGTTTATTTTTTTTTTTTTTTTTTTTTTTTTTTTTTTTTTTTTTTTTTTTTTTTTTTTTTTTTTTTTTTTTTTTTTTTTTTTTTTTTTTTTTTTTTTTTTTTTTTTTTTTTTTTTTTTTTTTTTTTTTTTTTTTTTTTTTTTTTTTTTTTTTTTTTTTTTTTTTTTTTTTTTTTTTTTTTTTTTTTTTTTTTTTTTTTTTTTTTTTTTTTTTTTTTTTTTTTTTTTTTTTTTTTTTTTTTTTTTTTTTTTTTTTTTTTTTTTTTTTTTTTTTTTTTTTTTTTTTTTTTTTTTTTTTTTTTTTTTTTTTTTTTTTTTTTTTTTTTTTTTTTTTTTTTTTTTTTTTTTTTTTTTTTTTTTTTTTTTTTTTTTTTTTTTTTTTTTTTTTTTTTTTTTTTTTTTTTTTTTTTTTTTTTTTTTTTTTTTTTTTTTTTTTTTTTTTTTTTTTTTTTTTTTTTTTTTTTTTTTTTTTTTTTTTTTTTTTTTTTTTTTTTTTTTTTTTTTTTTTTTTTTTTTTTTTTTTTTTTTTTTTTTTTTTTTTTTTTTTTTTTTTTTTTTTTTTTTTTTTTTTTTTTTTTTTTTTTTTTTTTTTTTTTTTTTTTTTTTTTTTTTTTTTTTTTTTTTTTTTTTTTTTTTTTTTTTTTTTTTTTTTTTTTTTTTTTTTTTTTTTTTTTTTTTTTTTTTTTTTTTTTTTTTTTTTTTTTTTTTTTTTTTTTTTTTTTTTTTTTTTTTTTTTTTTTTTTTTTTTTTTTTTTTTTTTTTTTTTTTTTTTTTTTTTTTTTTTTTTTTTTTTTTTTTTTTTTTTTTTTTTTTTTTTTTTTTTTTTTTTTTTTTTTTTTTTTTTTTTTTTTTTTTTTTTTTTTTTTTTTTTTTTTTTTTTTTTTTTTTTTTTTTTTTTTTTTTTTTTGGGGGGGGGGGGGGATGGGGAAAATTTTGGGGGGAATAGGTTGTTTGAGTGTGTATTGCTCACTTTTGATATAGTATGTTGGGCTGATTGTTTCATGGAACAGATAAAGAAGATGGTCTTGCATGCTATGGACAGAACACTAAAGGTTCCAATATTTTTTTCTGGATTTGTCGTATTTGTTTGATTTGCTTTATCTCTATTTATACGACTACTTGAATTTAATCAGTTATTTTGCTTGATCTGTATTTATATGACTAGTTTACTGGTTATCAAGTAACCAGTTACCATATTATGGTGTTTTACTTGGAACAAAACTTTATCAGTGGCGGTTAGTGTCAGGTGATATGTCGCTCTGTGATTGGTGTTATTGTGATAAAGGGGTGGGGTGAGCGTATTGTCTTATGCTATGGATATACAAGTTGAAAGGTTGAGCTACTAAAACAATGATGATACATAAAGCATAAAGCATGATCTGTAATTAGTTCGCATAGTGTGGTTTCAGGGGAGCTTTTCAATTGCATGATGTAGTTTGTTTAAGATTTTAAGATGTTGTCTCCCATTCTGTTGGGTATTATTTGAACTGCCTTTAAAGGAAACATTTAATGAGTTTTGGATTACCAACACAACGCACTGCCTGTTCTTGATCATAGATCTTTGTTACCAGCACAACATGTTTCCTGCCCTTGATTATAGCACATTCTGCACATTTAGGCATATATTAGCATATTTCTTTATACGAAATATGTTGATTAAGTTATATATGTATGCCCATAGCTTACCTAGTATGGATTTGAGATAAGCGGATACCTTAATTGAACAAATGACTCGGGATCAAGATCCCATACTGCGTTATGGTGGCATGTATCAGATGTGAGTGATGATGTCAGGAGGACTGCTGTTTTAGCCCTTGGATTTGTCGTATTTGTTTGATTTGCTTTATCTCTATTTATACGACTACTTGAATTTAATCAGTTATTTTGCTTGATCTGTATTTATATGACTAGTTTACTGGTTATCAAGTAACCAGTTACCATATTATGGTGTTTTACTTGGAACAAAACTTTATCAGTGGCGGTTAGTGTCAGGTGATATGTCGCTCTGTGATTGGTGTTATTGTGATAAAGGGGTGGGGTGAGCGTATTGTCTTATGCTATGGATATACAAGTTGAAAGGTTGAGCTACTAAAACAATGATGATACATAAAGCATAAAGCATGATCTGTAATTAGTTCGCATAGTGTGGTTTCAGGGGAGCTTTTCAATTGCATGATGTAGTTTGTTTAAGATTTTAAGATGTTGTCTCCCATTCTGTTGGGTATTATTTGAACTGCCTTTAAAGGAAACATTTAATGAGTTTTGGATTACCAACACAACGCACTGCCTGTTCTTGATCATAGATCTTTGTTACCAGCACAACATGTTTCCTGCCCTTGATTATAGCACATTCTGCACATTTAGGCATATATTAGCATATTTCTTTATACGAAATATGTTGATTAAGTTATATATGTATGCCCATAGCTTACCTAGTATGGATTTGAGATAAGCGGATACCTTAATTGAACAAATGACTCGGGATCAAGATCCCATACTGCGTTATGGTGGCATGTATCAGATGTGAGTGATGATGTCAGGAGGACTGCTGTTTTAGCCCTTGGATTTGTCGTGTACTGAGCTTTATCTCTATTTATACGACTACTTGAATTTAATCAGTTGGGGGGGGGGGGGGGGGGGGGGGGGGGGGGGGGGGGGGGGGGGGGGGGGGGGGGGGGGGGGGGGGGGGGGGGGGGGGGGGGGGGGGGGGGGGGGGGGGGGGGGGGGGGGGGGGGGGGGGGGGGGGGGGGGGGGGGGGGGGGGGGGGGGGGGGGGGGGGGGGGGGGGGGGGGGGGGGGGGGGGGGGGGGGGGGGGGGGGGGGGGGGGGGGGGGGGGGGGGGGGGGGGGGGGGGGGGGGGGGGGGGGGGGGGGGGGGGGGGGGGGGGGGGGGGGGGGGGGGGGGGGGGGGGGGGGGGGGGGGGGGGGGGGGGGGGGGGGGGGGGGGGGGGGGGGGGGGGGGGGGGGGGGGGGGGGGGGGGGGGGGGGGGGGGGGGGGGGGGGGGGGGGGGGGGGGGGGGGGGGGGGGGGGGGGGGGGGGGGGGGGGGGGGGGGGGGGGGGGGGGGGGGGGGGGGGGGGGGGGGGGGGGGGGGGGGGGGGGGGGGGGGGGGGGGGGGGGGGGGGGGGGGGGGGGGGGGGGGGGGGGGGGGGGGGGGGGGGGGGGGGGGGGGGGGGGGGGGGGGGGGGGGGGGGGGGGGGGGGGGGGGGGGGGGGGGGGGGGGGGGGGGGGGGGGGGGGGGGGGGGGGGGGGGGGGGGGGGGGGGGGGGGGGGGGGGGGGGGGGGGGGGGGGGGGGGGGGGGGGGGGGGGGGGGGGGGGGGGGGGGGGGGGGGGGGGGGGGGGGGGGGGGGGGGGGGGGGGGGGGGGGGGGGGGGGGGGGGGGGGGGGGGGGGGGGGGGGGGGGGGGGGGGGGGGGGGGGGGGGGGGGGGGGGGGGGGGGGGGGGGGGGGGGGGGGGGGGGGGGGGGGGGGGGGGGGGGGGGGGGGGGGGGGGGGGGGGGGGGGGGGGGGGGGGGGGGGGGGGGGGGGGGGGGGGGGGGGGGGGGGGGGGGGGGGGGGGGGGGGGGGGGGGGGGGGGGGGGGGGGGGGGGGGGGGGGGGGGGGGGGGGGGGGGGGGGGGGGGGGGGGGGGGGGGGGGGGGGGGGGGGGGGGGGGGGGGGGGGGGGATTTGTAGTATTTCAATAACCATATATAAATAAAATGACGTTTTATGCCTTAAAGTTACACTTTCCATGACTGATTGATTCAATTTGACCATCGGTAGATTGATTGAAGCTGTCATTCATATTATTTATCTTTCTTTTGCAGGAGGAAAAAACGTTACTATTAGGCTGCTTTCGAAGACAAAACATGACAAGATGACTGCAGTAATTGGGCTTGCTGTTTTTAGTCAGTTTTGGTACTGGTATCCACTAAATATACTTCATCAGCCTTACCTTTTCTCCAACAGAGCTTTGATTGGACTAGAAAGTGCAGCTTCTTCATCCAAGTTACCGATTGTTCATTTTTAACACTCATTGTCCTTTTCTACGAATACATAATGTTGCGTTCATCCCAGAGTGGACATCTACATGTTGCTTTCTTGTTGATCCACTCATCAATGGAGACCCACAAGGAAGACTCAAGAAAAAGCTTCAGAGTTGAAACAAGATGATCTTGACTATGTTTGTATTTAAATTTAGCCATAAAAATAGGGATTTATAAAATTTAATACATTCGATTACTAAATATAATTGTGTACAACCTTCTTTGAACTTTAGTTATTAAAACTTTTTTACGAATAAAGTAATGCAGATCATTCTTATGCGTCAATGCAAAGCGTAAAGTAAATGATATTATGAAAGGTTTAAGTTTTGTTTATTTGTGAAAAACACTCCTTTAAGTTTAAAAGTTAGAACCAAAAGTTTTAACGTAAAAAAACAAAAGCATATATTCCAGGTATCATGTTTTTTACGGGTTTTGAGTCTCAATATCTCGACGGTGTATGGGGTTAAGATGTAGGCAAACCTTACCTCTATCTAAGTAGAGAGACTGCTTCCATTTTCTACCTAAATGGTAGAAAAGCCCCTCCAACCTTTGCATGGGATGATGATCGAACTCATGACCTCTAGACTTCACTTAATTTTCCAAAAATATTCGCAACTTCATGTAACCGGTCGATTATATTGGTTGTGTTTTAAATATAGAAAATGACCTGAAAAGAGAAGCTGGAGATCATACATACATTGTTTTGCTGACAAAGGTACCATAATGTCATCCTTCAGGCACAACAATGTTTGACAGAGAGGAATTATAAAAATAGAACCCGAGCATAGCCAACCCCTCAGACCCTTTTTCCTTTGTTGTCTTAGAGTTAAACAAATTAATCTGTTCAGTATGCTTTCTAAAACTATATTTCTCAGAATTTATCCATGTGACCCGTTATAAACAACATGAAATCCGAATCTACCAGCTCATCCATACACTGGCTTGAATTGCCACCTATGCTAGTCGTCTCTGAGGATTTATGGACCTCGGCCGACGGGAAAAAAAAGGCCCGGAGGATAATGTAACAATTATAATTATATAAACTAAGATACAAAAATAACGATAAGTATTATTATCAATAAACTTAGCAAAATACTGAATAATATCAAACTTTTATGACATTAAATCTAAAAATAAGTCCGATCATAATACTGAATAATATCCTAAGTTTGATAGTTTGAATTCCAAAGATATGACTGTGTTGCTTGTTACCTTTTAGACTTTTGTGAATAACATCCTAAGTTTGATAGTTTGAATTCCAAAGGTTTAGGTTTTTCTTAAGAGGCGTAATATTATTCTTTTTAACCATAAAAGATATGTAAGTGTGTTTTTTTTTGTGTTAAGTATCATTATATAATTTTTGGATAATTGTTAAGATTTGTAATGGGCTTAGTTAAAAACATATATATTTTTTATATATATACATAAAAAAACTAAAAAATCGGACCCTAAAAAATCGGACTCAGCCGGTCGTCCACCTCGGCCTATGTCTAAGCCGCCCTTGATCTCATACATATGACAAAATCACAAAAAGTGTTCTACAATTGTTAAACAAATAACCAAACACACAAAGTTCTATGAAAACAATTGAGAGATTCCAAGCTATAGCCAAACATACAAGAAAAGGACCATGAAAGACATGATGACGAATCCATACAAATCATATAGGACTAAGAATGAAGAGACAGTAAAACCACAACCACGTACACTAGAACAAGATATGATAATTCCAAGATTTTTCCATTAATAGTCAAATATCTTATCAATAGCTAGTACTAGGTCACACGGTCACACCTAGACAGGTCAGACGTAGACTGATTATATAACTAAAACTGATCTTTAAAATCATTCATTCATAGAAAATCATAAATTCATATCAACATTACTACATTAGTAACAAACCAGGTAGTATCACGACCAAAAATATATAAAACTTTAGAAATTTGAGGAGATATGAAGAAACCTTCCCTGAACATTCTTCTTTTTCTTACCGCACTCATCCTAGAATTAAGTTGGTTCGAAATTCTGCAATCCAAAAACGAACAACTGAGCAACAACAAAAAAGAAACAACCAACAATTAAAAAAATATCCATCCAAGCAACTAAGAATATGAGTCTATGATACAACCCCCCAAAAAAACAGAGGAGCAAAAGCAATATAGTAAAACTCAAATTGAACCAAAACTCAAGATTAATAGAATTATTTATAGAAGCTACTCATTATGATCAGTACGAACAATATTAGAACCTTAAAATACTCAAATTGAATCAATGAACATTCAAGAAAAGAGATAAACAACTAGAAAAGCATATTAGGTAAACATATTTGGAAAGGACTTAGGCATGAAAGCACATGATTCAAAAAACTTTTAATTGAATAGTCGACCCTGAATTCCAAAATTAAAAAAAATAAGACATCAAGGATAACACTCATAATTCACCAAGACATATTAAGACAAGACCATACAGATCAAATAGTGAAAAACTTTTGTAAGTACCAAGAGACCCATGACATAGAATAGGTGCCATCAAAAGCAAGAATGCCGATATCATACAAAGATCAACAAATGTCACATTCAAGTAACACATTCAAGTAACACGTAACAATCATAAGTTCCACAAAAATGTCACCACCAACCATTTGCAATTTAATAATAAGAATGACTAAGCAAACCCAAGTAACTATGTGGAAATAGTAAACAAACCATACTCAAATTATAACCAAGTGAATCTCCTCAGATTAACAAAGGATAAAAGATTACAAAGGTTCAAGTACAAAACAGTAATGAATACAATAATACAACACAAACTGAGACATTAATAAGGGATACACAATCGGAATAACAATAGTAGAAAGGTGGAAATAACATAAGGGTTCTTGGGAATTTCTCTCAAACGGCAATTTGTTGTCACCAATATATCTCCTATTGTTCACGAGGTAATATCATACTCAAGACACCACACAAAAACATGACTAAATTGTTTATCACTGTTCCTTTTACTAAAACCAACTATAATTTAACACACCACATTAAAAGCAGCCTAAAGAGCTCATTATAAAAAGTACTATACGAGGATTCAAAAGGCATAATAAAGTATAATCATAAGAATATTGATGCGAAGGAGTTAAAGATTAATGGTCATGTAATTGTTTAATTAGAAAGAGTCTTAGTTTTAAATATGTCTTTAGTATTCTATGTTAGTTAGTCATGTAATTGTTTTTAACAGGTTATTAGAGTCTAAGGTTATTATTTTCAATAATTAATATCATTATTAGGAGTCTAGTTGGTCAGTTTGTCATGAGATAAAAAGCTACAGTTCTGCAGTTGTCTGTTAACCGAATTAAGTGGAAGAGTGGAGCATGATGGGAAGTTACCTAGGAGTGTAGGCTATATATACTAGCTTTTATCTATGCATTTTCCTTTTTAAGTTAATAAATTACTCTCCGCAAATACAGTTTATATATTTTCTATACATATTGAACTTATATAAAACAAAAAACACATAATGGAAGGACCGCACCCTTCATTTGGTAAGTAAAAAGTTAGCAAGAAGTTAGCAATAAGTTAGCAAGAAGTTAGCAAGTTAGCAAGACTAACAACCGGTTGAAGAGAGTTACATCAGAGAGCTTGAAGAAAGGCATGCAACATAGAAGAGAAAGATGACTAGAACGACAAGAATGTCGACAAGTGAGAAGAGTTTGATTGTATGTGAACATGAACAGGCAAGTTTTTCACTTAAGTGCCCAAAACTGACAGAGGAAACTATGCATCATGGTCCATCTTGGTTGAAACGGTGTTGAGGGCACAAGACCTTTGTAAGATGTAACCAGAGAAAGTGAAGATGATCAGAGAAACAATACTACAAAAACCATAATCTATAACACTCTCAGAAAATGTTCTTTTTCATGTTGCTAAACACAAGAATGCACAAGATTTTTGAAAATCTATGAAAACTCGATGTTTAGGAACCGAAAGGGTGCAAAAAGCGAGACTACAAACAATGAAGGGCCAAATAGAGAAACTAAAGATGGAGGGTGAGACAGTCAATCATTTTGAGGGAAAGATGGGTAAAGTGTGTTGGCTTTTGTGTCAATGAAGAATAAAGTTTCTCGAATGGGTTGAAGCAAGGCTTCGGGCGTTTTGGGTTGAGGAACAACAACTCTGTTTTGCACCGTTTGAACAAGATGGAATTGATTATCAAGATGACACAGTTTGAAGGTAGCTAGCTATTAATTTTGATTTTTTTTGGAAATGGACGTTTAGGAAACAAGTTTTGTCAAACAAGTTTTTCCATGAAAAAGTTTATGGAACTAGTGAATCCGGCATTATAAAGGTGGGATCCGTCCATGTCAGATGATTCTCGCATTTGTAACAGCGGATTGAGGTTTACTTTGTACGTGTGTCTATCTTTGTGTCTATCTTTGCGTGTGTCTATCTTTGCGTTACGTGGCATGTTTAAGGTTGAATCTGACAATGCAAGTAGTGTTGGGTTAGTAGGTATTCTAACAGATATTACCAAGCCTTTGTGACAATGTAAATGCCGGATTAAAAGGTATTATCCATCTCAACAATCACATCTTTAACCTCATGAATTGCAATAACTTCTTATTCGACATGTAATATCATTCCTTCCAAATTTCTAAATTTGAAGTAGCATATGCCTTTGTTATCTTTACGATCTCACCTATCCCATGTTTGCTCCACATTCAGGAAAAAAAAAATCAATTTTTTAAGTTTAAGAAAGATTCTTTTTTTACCTTTCCGCCATGACCAATGAAAGGCAACGCTGAATGTCCTAGCTATTACAGGCTGTAGTTTCACCACTTCTAAAAGTCGGACCTCGTTTTTCCAAAGTATCACAACTGAGTCAATCATTGCAGCTGGTTTTTTCTGCATGACATACATTTGTATAGTAATACATTTCTATATAAATAAGCTGATATTACACACTAGCTCGAGCACGTTGACAAATGTCCCTTCCTCTCAAACTCATTATGAGGATACTCATTTTCACTTGTATGCGAATTCCTTGTTATCATTTATGATGTCATCAATGCCTTATATGGAGAGCCCTAAATAATGTTCTGGTCTTTGTATTTATCATGACAGTCGACAAGATGATGTGCACTCGGCACGATGGTGTGCGATGTGATGGATCGCCTCACAAGCTGCCACTGCCACTGTTGCATAGCCCAGCAGACATTGCGATATAGTGTACGCACAAGATGAAAAACTCCCCTGTCGAGCCAGCTGATATCAAATGACATATTCCCTGAATTACAAAAAAGAAAAATTTAACAAATATAAATGGAACCTCCTTAGAAAAAGGCAAAAAAAATCCAATAAATTTAATGAAAAACTAACGGTATCATATCATCCATCTTTACCATCTGATTTATGGTTTTGTGGAAAAAAAACATACACAACCTTTAAGCCTTTGAGTAATAGGATTTTTTTTTTTTAACATTCAATTTCATTAAGATGAAAAAACTAGGATCATATAGAGCAGGGATTAAAAATAGAAAGAACACCAATTTGCCCAATCATAACCCTACAAAACTTGTTCTTTTTTAACCCTGTTCTTTAGGGTTAATCCCCGGGATTGATTGGGCAAATTGGTGTTCTTTCTTTTTTTAATCCTTGTTCTGTATGTACACTAGCACCTTGCTAGTTTTTTCATCTTAATTAAATTGAAAGTTCAAAAAAAATCTTATTACTCAAAGGCTTGAAGGTTTTCACAAAAACCCTAGATCAGATAGTGAGGATGGATAATATGATACCCTTAGTTATTCATTAGATTTATTGGATTTTTTTGCCTTTGCTAAGGAGGTTACGTTTATATTTGTTAATTTTTCTTTTTTGGAATTCAGGGAATATGGCAATTGAATTCAGTTGGCTCGACAGGGGACTTTTGCCTCCTGTGCGTACACTATATTGGAGTGTCTGCTCGACCTATTCAACACTGGCAGCTTGTGAGGCAATCCAACACATCGCACACCAACCCGCTACTTTCACAGAGCTGAGTGTACAAAGACCCGAAGGTTATTTGGGGCTCCCTATATAAAGCATTGATGTACATCATAATTGGTAACGGGAGAATCCACAGTGAAAAGAAGTATCCCCATAATGATTTTGACAGAAAGGGACCTTGTCAAAGTGTTGAGGTTAGTGTGTATCGAGATAATATATATCAATTACTTTATATTTAAGGTTGTATTCTCATAAAAATGTATGTCGTGCAGAAGAAACCAGTGTAAAGATTGACACAATTAGTTCGAGAAAATGAGGCCCGACTTTTAGAAGTGGTGAAACTGCAGCCCGTAATAGCCGGGATAGCACGTTCAACGTTACGTTTCATTGGTTTGGATGGAAAGGTAAAAAAGAATCTTTCTTAAACTTGAAAAACTGATTTGTGTTTTTTTTTTTAATGGAAAGCAAACATAGGATATGTGAGATTATAAAATATAACAATGACTAGTGCTACTTCAAATTTAGAAATTTGGAAGGAATGATGTTACATGTCCAAAACGTAGTTATTGCAATCCATGAGGTTAAAGATGCGAGTGTTTGAAATGGATAATAGTTAAGAATCTTTTTGGCATTTTAAGAATGAAATTGAAATTTTAAGTCAAGATTTGCTTGTCAAAGTTAGTTGTGGTGATTAATGAAATTGAATCTTGTGGTGATATAGAGTATTATAAGAATGGAACTATTGATTTAAGTCCTGATATGCTTATGGATTTCGATTTTTTTGGGAATATTGTGTGTTTTGGTAATTTTTGGGGACAAAAATCCTTAACAGAAGGAGTATTAGGTATGGAAATGGCTATGGAAAATTTTGGTTGGAAACCGAGATGGAAGAAAGAAATAAATATTTTTAAAAAGGGTAAGCTTATGGAAGGTAAACTTATCGAATTGAGATGAGTGTGAAATTCGGCTGTGAGGATGGCTATTGGTTCATTTGGTTGAAAACCGGGTTGGATTAGTGGTACAAATTTAGGCAGTTAGGCAGTAAAGGTAGTTTTCTTGATAATATTGATTATCAAGGTTTTAGTCAATGTTAAAACTTTGAATGGGCACAAGGTAAAGCAGGGAAGGATGGAAATCATGTTGTGATTTATGAAGGACGTGAATATGGACTGATTTTGGTTGGGATTGATAATAGACTTGATGCTTCTGATTTTCTACCAAATGTGTATCATTCTGTTCATAAAGAGCTAAAAGGTTGTTAAGGGAGGATGATGTAAGGAACTTGTTTCCTCTAGTTAGAGTTTTATGTGACAATGTGGGATGCACGGAAAGGAAACCACCCTGTTGCGGTTGTTCTACTAGTCATTGTATAAATATCCATATCAGTTAATCATAATAGATAGGTTGTTGATGATATAATATCTTCTCCTCTAAAATTCTCTCTCTACGGTTCTACATGTATCACTTTTTCAGATTTGTTGGTGATTTATTGAAATTCAATTGAAATTTTTAGGGTTCGTTCTTGAATGATTTGGGGGTTTTTGATTTGGGACCTTTCATGTTTAATTTTTGTTTGAAAAAACTTAATGATGTATATATAAGCGTGAAAGAGGGATGAAAAACGAATGGAATGTGGTGTTATGTAAAAAAAAACAAGAGGAGGGGTGTTCTCGGTGATATCGACTTCCAGCCACATTTTCCGTCTTGCTTTGATGTTTTATCGAACGTATGCTTCCCGGATTTCTTATATAATACATATTATTTATATATATATATGTGTGTGTTATTTTCTTATGTTTTGTAGAAATAAAAACAAGTGCAATCGGGTAAGGGATATGAAGGTTTGTGTTTCCCTCGGGATTGGGATTTCATATAGTGTGATAAATCCGAGAATTATGTCGAGACACCGGTTGATCCAACACCCGCATCTAGGAAGATGAAACATATCCATCCGTGGCTCCAATTTAGGGATGCAAGTAAGTGGGACAAAATTACTTGCTTGAACAAAAAGATTAAGGACTATCCACTTGAGGAGCCCTCGATAGTTAATTGGGGTTTATTGGAGAAATTACAGGTTAAGGACGAGTTGTGTAATATGATTTAAGTTTTCGTGCCAGATCTCCGACATAAGTGGAGAGATATTGGCCCAACAGTAACAACATTGATGCCAATAGTAACATCATCGTTAATCTTCTTAAAAACTGACTTGGATGATTTCTTTAGTCTAGATGTGAATGGTGTTGGTCTAGGCAGAGGCGTCAGCATAAACAGGTTTCTACCACCATCTGCGGTGGGGCCCTGTCAGTACACCAAGACACAATATCGACTTTTCTGCCGATGAAAAAACACTCTCCACTAGCCCACAGTAACAACGTTGGTGCCAACAGTAACATCATCGTTTATCTTCTCAAAAACTGACCTGGATGATTTCTTTAGTCTAGATGTGAATGGTGTTGGTCTAGGCAGAGGCGTCAGCATAAACAGGTTTCTACCTCCATCTGCGGCACCGTCAGCACAATAAGACACAAGGGGTAAAGGAAAGACCATAAAATCAAGCTCGTTTAAATATGGGCTGTCAAGAGCTTTGCTCAGTTCCTCATTTCTGGAAGAAGCTATATACATACTTGCAAAACTCTTTTCCAGTTAATTCTCACAGCCTATAGCACGGGTTGAAAGATCTTTTTGGAATCTTGGAACCCATGGCTGTATTTGGGAAATCAATGCAAAATGTTAGGATGATACGCATCACACAACACACAATAATACCAACATCGGTTAATATTACCTTCAATGATGTTTGCATCTCTTGCAACACATTAGCAAACAATATTCAACATCCTTTGTGTTGCTCACTTTTTGCTCCACGGCTTGTACCACAAGTTTATCAATCTGCACATAACAGATTAACCCATTTAACTTGGTAAATAGATGAAACACCAAAGATTAACCATCGGATTAGAGATTGTTCCAAAACATGATTTTTGCTTGTAAGTTTGAAAAATGGACGATTTGTCATATATTAGTTATATAGTCCTATACGTAAAAAGGATACATTTTATTTCCAGTTTCAAGTATAATCATTCAACTCTCTACAAGTTTTTTTTCTGTTTAGGCCCTACTCATAAAATAAACCCAAAATTCGTTAGTTGTCCACACTTTTGTGATTTTGTATTTTCTAACCAAACATCCCTAAATAAAACCCCAAATAGATATGCAAATGTCTAAACTTTATACTTTATACAGGGTTACCACCATAACTATTATTATAATTATTATCAAAAAAACCAACATCATCAAGTATCAAGAGTTAAATATGCGCTCTAGCCGTTCTAAAAAACAAGAGATGAATATGCGCTAATTTTAAACAAAAGAAAAAATACATAAACCCTACATAGATTTTACATAAACTAATTAAATCTATAACAGGTACCTGATGAATAAGAAATGAGAGTTGGGAGTGAGCGAAAAGAAGTCCATCCATTAGGCCGTTGTCTCTGCCGGAAAAATGTTGGTGGGGATGGGTACTTTTATTCTTATTAGGTTTCTTTTTCATAACAAAAGTAGAAAAGTTTGGATGAACACCACCCATAAGGGAGTTCTCATTCAAAAACTGTTCCTCCCCATCCAAAATCGAATGCCCAAAATTTTTATGAAACCGAGGTACAACTAGGCTGTGTTGATCAACGGATCCTTCCCTGTTTCCTTTATTTTTACCATTCATTTTTATATACCCTTAACACATTATACAATAAACTACATCATTTTTAACCGACTAATGCTTGTGTGAGGGGTGGTGATGGATTTTACCCTTAATGGTGTTTGTCGGTGATGGTAGTATTCAATGTGAGCACTGGGGTTGGGAGGAAGATTTGAAACTCTGATTGAATGGTCGTTTCACGGTGATGATGAAGAGAGATTGAGAAAGAAGGTGAGGTTTAAGAGGAAACTTTGCTTCATTTGGAATTGTTCTTTATTGATAAAAGAAAGAAAAAAAAAGGAAGGTGATGTGTAGCATTTATTTCCTCCATGTGTTATCCTAGTTTACAACCGATGGATTAGATATTGGGAAATCTGATCTAATGGTTGAAATGTGAAGTATACTATCCATCCATCGAGTATTCATTTCAAAGATATTTTAGGAAGTAAAAAAGTACTATGAAGTAATAAAGTAAAAGAAAAATACATGATTGAAATTTGATCTAATATTCGTTAATTAATAAAGTTGAAAAACAAAGAACATTTTTAGGTTTTATGGGAAAACCTAACTCTAGAGGGAAGCCCCTTGAGGCTAAGAGGTGCAAAGCGTCCTCAAGCACGCCTAGTTTGGGTCCACACATTTCACGCTCAGTTTCTCCGTCGCTTTTCTCACGCCCTCCGCTTATTTTTGACCAAGAACGCCCCTCGGGGCACTGTTCCGGGCGTTCCGGGGCGTTTTGGGGGCGTTCCGAGGGGGAAAAAGTGAAATTGAAGGCTTTGCAACGCCTTGCTCCGTTCAGTCTGAGTGGCTAGGCGCCACATGACATCATGTCATGAATTTGGGGCTTTATGAGAAAGCCTCACTCCGTATAGCCTATGAGGCTTTCTTTTATATCTTGATCTTTGACAAATTTTTATCCCATGATACTCGATGATACTCTCTCTAACGGTAACTTTTTATGAAGGAACGGCTTCCTTTTTTAAATCTCTTGGAGTTTTAATTTTTGTCTACATTTCTATCTACGTATTTTGTTTTAAATCTTTTGGAGTATACATTTTTCAAACATTTCTATTTATATTCGATTTATATCATATTTACTTAGAAAAATATGCCAGGAGTCTCGATTTTTATTTCTAATTACTTAAATAAAGGCACAAAAATTTATGTATACTAGGTTATAACAATTAAAGTAAACTAATATGGATATTTTTAACATCTCTATTATTAATAAAGAATTGTTTCTAAAAGAAGAAAATCTGATGTGTCATATTATAATTTTTTCTTACATTCTATATAACTAATATATAACTAAGGATGATGGTCATATTACAAAAATGTATTTATTTTAGTTTAACATTTTGTTTCTTTGGTCTAACCATAGTTCAAAATTTTCATTTAAGTCTTGATAAATTTAAATTAATGATATCTTCTATATCTATCTCCAAGTAAAAATTTATTTTGGAGTTAAAATACATAATTACATATCTATTGGTTTAGCTCGCTTGGTGTTTCGAGTTTACTAGATTTTAGACTCGTATCCAATACTGGACACGGGGCTTATGACATGAGTTACATATATAAGTTGGGTCGTCCATGTCAATGTATAATATTACAGGCAAACATTACGATAATGTATTTTCTATTTAATAGTTAATCAATTTAGATGTGTATCTCTTGATATTTCGTTTTTTATCATATAATTGATTGGGACTTAATAAACCATATTCTGGGTTACCTTCTGTTACATCTGCTATATGCTAATTAATTTTTTGCTTTTTGGGTTTTTGTTTCCTATTAAAATTTCTTGAATTGTTGTTCATATTGTTAATGAGTTTATGTAAGTGTGGATGTTGAATTTTAAGTTTGACAAATTAAAAAAAGATATGAATCGTAATATAGAAGAAGATTGTTTGGTGGTAGCTTTTTTAAGGAGTTGATAAATGTAAGCTTATAGTATTACAATTGTAGACAATCTAAAGTTTCTTTACCAGAATATACATCGTACGTATAATCAATTAAAGATTGTTAATATTAATATAATTATAATTTTTTCCCTTAAGATAATAATAGAATTATTATATTTTAATATTAATTAAATCACAATTGTAGATATGTTACTGGTTGTATACACACATTCACATGAAACTATATAATTTGCTTTAAAAATAGCTCATCAGCTGTAAAAGATCTACTCATATGGGCTTGTATTTATGTTTTTTCTATTTTTTTTAATATCTATATTATTGTAATTTGTTAAAATATTTTTGTTTGATATAAAATAAAATTAAAAATTAGAAAGAAGAAAGAAAAAAGAAAAGGAAAATGTAGCATTATCCTAATCAACTGACACTGATTGTTTATAACATTTTAAAGATAAGATTTATTAAATATATAAATTTAAATGTAAAAAATGTAAGTAAAAACAAATTTAAAATAATATACTTCTAGAACATTGAACACATATATTGTATTTCATCTTTTGAAATACTTTTTTGTATACAATATTTTATGTGTTGAAATATTTTAATTAATTAAATGATGAAAAATAAAAAAAATTCAAGTTGATGGCTAAAAATTGTAATAAATATAAATTAAGTATTTAGGGCTAAAAAGTGTAAATTATTGATGGAAACAAAAAAGTATAAATTAGTGAGACTTTTTCTACGAATTAATATAAATACTAATATAATAATATATTTGGATAATGATTATTAGAAATTTTAATTTATAATTAAACTAAATGATGACATAAGCGAAAGTCAATTTAATGAAATCGAGCGATATGATTGATCAATAAATTATTAGTTCAACTGTCTTATAGTATATAATTAAGATTAAGATAGTTATAGATACGTGAATTGTGTTATATTTTTATAGGCGGAAGGTTACATTCTTTTTATCTACTGATAATGATGCTAATAGTATTCTACTTTGAAGCTTAGGTAGTCTTATTAATCTCAACACGTATTTGTTTATTTGTCTATTATAACAATTTTTAATTTGTATTTATAGCGGAACATATTTACAACTCCCGAACGGAATCCGGGTTGATCATCTAGTGTGTCTATAAACTATATGCTTATTGATATGATAAAAATAAGTATATTTAATAGGCTTTAATAAAACACAAAATTTAATGTAGATTTTCATATTTAAAAAAATATTGACTTCATTAAATATGTATATGATTGTCCCACACTTACAGTTAGATGCATGACATCCTTATGTTCACATCCTATACTATTATATATATATATTTATTTAATAATAATACATAATATATTATTATATATATATATATAGGTTTTAGGTAAAATAAAACAAGTATTAAAGTAAAACAAATAAAATAATAGCTTTCTTTTAATTGAAAACACCGTGCATCATGAAAATCATCGTGCATCAATATATCTACTTGTGCTTCGTGAATCTTCATGCATCAATTTTACCATGATCTAAGGTTCAAGATTTTGTCTTATTTGTTTTACTATAATACTTGTTTTACAATAACCAACCTCTCTCTCTCTATATATATATATATATATATTGTAACTGTAATTCAATTTCCTTATAAAAAAAAAACTATCGTTGACACACCATTACGTTAATATAGAGGATATATTTCATATTGTGGAAGACTTGAAATTATCGTTTTTATTATTTTGTAAAACAAATCGATTGAGTTCGATCAAGTGATTGGAGCTCTTACTTTTAAATACAGATGTTAAGGGTTCGATCCTCATGTTCGACAAGGCTGGAGGTTTTTTTTTACTTTTAGTAGAACCTGTATGCAGTCTCTCTACATTAGGTAAAGGTAAGACTTCTACATCTCAACCTCCCACACACACCGTTGAAGACAAATTGAGACTTAAAACCCGTGGAAAACGACATTGAGTGTTACTATCATTTTGTAAAACAAAAAGCTAAGTTTGTAAAGATTTGTATATAACTCGAGTCCTTCGAGCCGATTTCAAGTTGTCTTAAACTATAATGTAATCAGGCCAAGCCAGCAACATTAGGAAGACTCTTTAATGTATTGACCCGACTCGATCAACCTTATAGGCGACCTTAATTCAAGTTCAATGTCTTGACCTTTTTACAGCCTTGAACCGTAACACTTTCCCACGGAAAGAAGAGTATAAAATTCTTTGAGACCACAAATATTGTATGTATGTATGTCGCCCAATGGCCCGTGCATGTAGAATGTTTGGAGGCCCGTCACGATTCAATCCGAAATGAGTAAATCTAGCCCACTTGTATTCCATCAAATATATCACAAGCGAGGGCATATATTTATCCGGGTTAATAATGAAAATATACTGTGGTGATATTTATGATTGCTTTTATGGTTAGAATTTTAGCGCTTTTTTTAATTTCTACGTGTTAGACTCTTAGCCTATAAATATAGCACATATCGTAACCTTATTATTTGAACCTTAATGAATGGAATTACATTTTTCTTCTCTTTTAAATATACTTATTCTTGTTTTTTAGTTTCATAATAACATTTTTTATCATTCAAAGTTTAGTTATCTGATGTTAAAGTCCTATAAATAGACAAATAGTATTCTAACTGTTACTAAATCTCGATCTCCTAAGTCCTAAGTATATGTTAACTCCTAAGTATATGTTAACTTAATTTTTATTACTATTTAAAGGGTTAAAACGATAAAGTTTTAAAAGTATAAGGATTAATCTACATAATTTAAAGATTTTACTAACTACATCCCCTAAGTATATGTTAACTCTAATATATGTTAACTCCTAAGTATATGTTAACTCCTAAGTATATGTTAACTCCTAAGTATATGTTAACTCCTAAGTATATGTTAACTTAATTTGTTAACTCCTAAGTATT
>JAXHQA010000459.1:0-29094 GCA_034093135.1 Erigeron breviscapus
GTGACCTTTCCGACTTCAGCCGTTAAGGCACGAAACTCCTTTTCCATCTTACGCTGCTCATGAACCCCAATATATTCCTCAATGAATTTCTGCTTAAAGTTAGTCCACGAGATAGCAGATACCATAGCTGGAGTCATCGAAATAGTAATGCTCTTCCACCAATCCCGAGCACCTTCTTTCAACATTCGACTAGCGCACAACACCTTCTTATCCTCGGGACAGTCACAGGCTTCAAAGACCATCTCCGTATCATCGAGCCATTCCATGCAACCCACTGCATTAAGGGTTCCATCAAACTTCTGACCTCCACACTTTTGGAAACTTTCAAACTTAAACCGAGGGGCTTGAACGACATTAGGAGTAACCACAACGGCATTTGCAGGGGGAATAACAACATCATCGACCGGTGGATCAGAGTGGTGAGAAGGCACTGAATAGTTGCCATCAGTTCCTTCAGCATTTTCAGCAAGAGCGTTGTTCAATTGCTCCTGTGTCTGGGCCAATTGGGTCTGGAGAGTCCGTACGAGATTGTACAACTCAGCCGTGTTAGGGATTTGTTCCACCACTTCCTCATTAACCCTAGGTGGATTGCCGGGAGGTGGAGGCATAGGACCCAATGAGCCTTGCTGATTGACCTGGAGGGGATTTCCTCGATTTCTATTTGCATTGGCTGCAACAGCAGCAGCAGCATTTGCAGCGCCTGCACCTGGATGGACAGGTGGGGTAATGCTAGCAGTAGCTCCATCACGTCGGAAGTTGCGGTTGCGAGTGTTAACCATTTTCCTTTAATAAAAAGATAGAGTCGATAAGCGCAAATTAAAGCAAAATGCTTGTTAAGATAAGGCTAAAGCATATCATCGTAACGTAAACATCTCATAAGCCCTATCACACTCGCACTCGTCCCAACCCATCCTATATCATCTTTCATTAAAACTAAGGCATCCTACAAATACCTAGCATGCATATCTTAAGTTTAAGTCCAAATCCTATGGTTAATAGGCCTTGGTTCACTTAAACCACTTCTCTGATACCAACTTGTAACACCCGTCGTTTAAAAATATGGGTTTTCAAAAACTTTTCACCTAACGGTGTTAAATTGCGGAAGTAAAGACTGTAAAAGTCAAAACCGATAAAAACATTTCGGTGCTGCATTTATTTGGTGTTACATGCCATATCAAACAATAGTTCAAATGAAAACCCAACGGTTGCCCAACATAAAACAACCGTTCACAAGTCACAACATAAATTCGACATTAAGTACGAAATGTAAATAAATGTCTAAGCAAAGAATCGTCTATGGATAACTAAGGCTCCTTCAACGAATCTACCCAAGCTCACACATCCTTCGTCTAATTCCATCAAGCTAAACCTGAGGGAACAACCACATTAAGAAGCAAGTGTTAGCTATAAGAATAGCTAAGTAAGATAACACTTATTTTAAAAGCATTTGTCCAATTAAAACAATCTTCATTATTAGACAAGTTTTATTAGGCACAACACACATCACACGTTCACACATATACTACATTTCGACTTCATATTAATTGGGATAATCATCCTAAATGTGCCTATCCTGCATTAGTTCACACATTGTCACACGTATCTTTGTTAACTGCATATAAGTGTGCCCTGCATCACACCCGACTGGATGATCAGTCAAAAGACTACTCATCTTACGTCGTTAAGGAGTGGCAAGCCAATCCAAGGGTAATCCGTATGTGGAGGTTGGTCAAACCTCTCGTATTACTCGCCCTGCGTTATAAAGACCATGTTGCGAGGAGCCACCCAAGCAACAACTGCATCAACGCACTCATCCGGCTAAGACAAGTACGGGTTAAGCTTAACACTTTCCCTGCATTAGTTTTATGAGCTCAATTTCACACATATAGATTGGTCCCTGCATTCCCAAACATTCACACACATATAGTCTAGGTAACACACATTCCTAGACATTCACACTTTAACTTCATTACGTTTGGATCCTTAAACGTGCAAGTGACATAGTAACCTAGCAAGTCTAGTGAACTAGCGTACAAGTCAAGCATGCATATCACACATCAACTTCATTTCTATATATCATGCATATCAAGATACTACATTAAACTACATCAACTGCATAACTACATACTACATTAAGCAATACTGCATTATACTACAATAGGGACTGCATTTCAGGTCTCATGGTCAACTACATAACCCATAATACCTCCCGTGTAACCCCATATGCCCACATGCAATATAAAGATACCGAATGGAAGTGTTTACGATTTGAAACCAGCTTTTAGTTGATCCCCCAGCGTGTCAAAGTAGTGTATCTTACCTGGTAGTAGTATGTGCGCGCAAACAAAAGCTAACAGTGCTTAATAGTAATCCCCGACACCTATCGTACATTAACATATAAAATATAAGTCATTTGGGACCTTATCGAACTTAGTTTTGTTCTTAAACCTCACTTTAGCTTCAAAACGAATTTAACCAACGAATTTGGCTTCAAACGAAGATGAACTTCGTTTGCCAAACGAATTTAGACCTCATAAAACGAATTTAGGTTAAGGAGTGGCAAGCCAATCCAAGGGTAATCCGTATGTGGAGGTTGGTCAAACCTCTCGTATTACTCGCCCTGCGTTATAAAGACCATGTTGCGAGGAGCCACCCAAGCAACAACTGCATCAACGCACTCATCCGGCTAAGACAAGTACGGGTTAAGCTTAACACTTTCCCTGCATTAGTTTTATGAGCTCAATTTCACACATATAGATTGGGTCCCTGCATTCCCAAACATTCACACATATATAGTCTAGGTAACACACATTCCTAGACATTCACACACTTTAACTTCATTACGTTTGGATCCTTAAACGTGCAAGTGACATAGTAACCTAGCAAGTCTAGTGAACTAGGCGGTACAAGTCAAGCATGCATATCACACATCAACTTCATTTCTATATATCATGCATATCAAGATACTTCATTAAACTACATCAACTGCATAGCTACATACTACATTAAGCAATACTACATTACACTACAATAGGGAATGCATCTCAGGTCTCATGGTCAACTGCATAACCCATAATACCTCCCAAGTAACCCATATGCCCACATGCAATATAAAGATATCGAATGGAAGTGTTTACGATTTGAAACCAGCTTTTAGTTGATCCCCCAGCGTGTCAAAGTAGTGTATCTTACCTGGTAGTAGTATACGCGCGCAAACAAAAGCTAACAGTGCTTAATAGTAATCCCCGACACCTATCGTACATTAACATATAAAATATAAGTCATTTGGGACCTTATCGAACTTAGTTTTGTTCTTAAACATCACTTTAGCTTCAAAACGAATTTAACCAACGAATTTGGCTTCAAACGAAGATGAACTTCGTTTGCCAAACGAATTTAGACCTCATAAAACGAATTTAGGTTAACTGGAACGAATTTGGACTTTCCTTAACAAACGAATTTGAACTTCATATGAGCAAACGAATTTGAGTTTCATTTTGACAAACGAACATAAGCTCCTATCAAACGAAATTAGTTCCAAATGATTTTAGGCTGTCAACATCAAACGAATTTGGCCTCAAACGAAGTTAAACTTCGTTGGGGCAAACGAATTTAGATTTGCAGGAACGAATTTGTCATCAGCAAACGGATTTAAGCTTATTTTCGACCAGAATTCATAAAACGACTTCGTTCTTCATTTTTCCAGAAATCAATCAACTTTGGCTTCACCCAAAACATGTTTTTGACATACATAGACCTCTTTTGATCATCAAGATCGATTACAAACTCGTTTGACATCGTTTAGAACATTAATTGGCCTAAACATAATATAAACCCTAACTTAATCAAAACCCCTTTCAAAAATCAGATTTAATTCGTTAATATATGACCTTTGAATTTGAAATACAAATAATAATCGTGGATTACCTGCATCAATGATAGCCAAACAGATTCAATGCAAAACACTTGATTGTATGACCCAAAACTTGTAGATTTTGCTAAAGGATTCAAGAAAGGTTTGGAATATACTTTGTGTTTGTCTTTTAATTATGTTTAGGCTGGAAACTAACCCTAGATTAGGCTAATCCCACCCTAAACCCGTTTTTAACTTTTCACCTTTGGCAAAATTAGTCCCTGGACTTCGTATAAGCATTATTTCACTTTACAACACCTATTGGGGATACATATAACACACTAAAGCACTTTCGCACACTACATAGGCCTTTTACACATCATTTAAGTCCACTTTATTGTCACTCATTAAAGATAATTAAATCTCACATATAGGGCACATAAACATATAAACACACATTTTTCCACATAACATATCACGGACTTAGAATTTGACCTAACGACGTTAGTCAACATATACGATTAAGTTTTGGGATGTTACAATTACCTCCCCCTTAAGAGGATTCCGTCCCCGGAATCACTTCACCATCAAAAAGGTGGGGATAGGTCTCCCGCATTACGGACTCGGTCTCCCAAGTCAAGCTTTCTCCATGATTATGCTTCCACTTTATCAAGACAAGATCTATCACTTTCCTGCGTAACTTCTTTTGCTTCCTTCCAAGTATTGCCACCGGTTCTTCAACCATTTTTTTTCATTGGGTCAATGCTCACATCTTGAATTGGAATCACACTTGACTCCTCGGCTAAACACTTCCTTAGGTAGGATACATGAAAGGTGTTGTGAATTCATCCAATTCTGGAGGTAATTCCAACTCATATCATTCCCTTTCGGCGTTTTCGGTAGCTTCGTTACAAAGTCCATCGCGATATGATCCCATTTCCACTCAGGAACGTCTAATTGATGCAACAAACCATACGGCTTTTTATGGTCCGTTTTCACACGTGCACATGTCAAACACCTTGCTACAAAATGAGCTACTTCACCTTTAATATCCGGCCACCAATAAATCGGCTTCAAATCTGCATACATTTTGGTGACACCGGGATGCATCGAATCTACTTCTATGGACCTCTTCAAGGATCAACTCTCGGTTACCACCAAGCAGTGGCACCCAAATACGACCCTAAGTGTATGTACGTATAGTTTTGGTTGATTTGATTGACTGTCTAGTTAATTTCCGATTGATTGTCGATTGATAGATAGTTTTGATTGAGTGTGTGATGGTTTACGAATGTGATTATGATATTGTAATTTATTAGGATAGTTGTGCATACATGGAAGACGATGATACATTTAATGAGTTGTAGATGTGGTGGGAAGGCTGCGGGCGACCCTATATATAAGCATCTATGGTTCCTTAAATGTAAAGTCGTATGAAATGTATGTGCCTTGTGGTTTCGTTTGGATGGTGGTACGATGGACTAGTGGATGGATTTGATTATGCATGTGCTTATTTATTTGTGCGGATATACACGCAAGCATACTCTATTTGATACATTAATTGACGTCTTATTGTTTGGACACACATATTATGCCCTCGTTTGTGATTATTATGCAGTGTTTAGGATAGTAGTGTATACATGGAGGTCGGTTTTACTTTCAAAGAGTTTTAGATGTGGTGGGAAGGCTGCGGATGACCCTATACATAAGCATCTAGAACTTGATGAAAGTAAAATCCTCCGAAGTGTATGTACGCGTTGTTTAAAGTAAATGATGGACTTTGGGATTACGTTTGAGATAGACATGAATGCCTTGATGTACTTGACTTATACGGTACACACTCAAGCATACTTTTATTGCTGCGTTGATGACATTATTGACACACATTTGATATACGTTGTGGTCTTACATACGTACGATACATTATTTGATATTAATATTTCGCGTGCTCAATTATTATACGCAATTACTTTACCCTTATGATCTTGTGATGATTTGATATTGTGATTAGGATAGTTGTACATACATGGAAGACGATGATACCTTTAATGAGTTGTAGATGTGGTGGGAAGGTTGCGGGTGACCCTATATATAAGCATCTATGATTCCTTAAATGTAAAGTCGTATGAAATGTATGTGCATTGTGTTTTGGATGGTGGTACGATGGACTAGTGGATGGATTTGATTATGCATGTGCTTATTTATTTATGCGGATATACACGCAAGCATACTCTATTTGATACATTAATTGACGTCTTATTGTTTGGACACACATTACCTCCCCCTTAAGAGGATTCCGTCCCCGGAATCACTTCACCATCAAAAAGGTGGGGATAGGTCTCCCGCATTACGGACTCGGTCTCCCAAGTCAAGCTTTCTCCATGATTATGCTTCCACTTTATCAAGACAAGATCTATCACTTTCCTGCGTAACTTCTTTTGCTTCCTTCCAAGTATTGCCACCGGTTCTTCAACCATTTTTTTTCATTGGGTCAATGCTCACATCTTGAATTGGAATCACACTTGACTCCTCGGCTAAACACTTCCTTAGGTAGGATACATGAAAGGTGTTGTGAATTCCATCCAATTCTGGAGGTAATTCCAACTGATATGCTACATCCTTAATGCGTTTCAAGATTTAAAAGGTCCAATAAATCTTGGACTCAACTTGCCCTTCTTTCCAAATCGGATTACTCCTTTCCATGGCGACACTTTCAGCATCACTAAGTCACCTACATTAAACTCCATTGGTCTCCTTTTCTTATCTGCATAAGTTTTCTGCCTTTCTCTGGCCACACGTAAAGCTTCTTTAGCTACATTAACTTTCTCAGCGGAGATTTCAATAATTTCGGGACCGGTTAAATGCTTTTCACCGGGCTCCATCCAAAAACTTGGAGTCCTACATCTCCTTCCATATAACATTTCAAATGGTGGCATTCCAATACTGCATGGTGACTATTATTATAAGCAAATTCAATCAACTTCAAGTGTTCATCCCATGCTCCACCATAGTCTAGTACACACGTTCTCAACATATCCTCTAAGGTTTGGATGGTTCTCTCACTTTGCCCATCGGTTTGAGGATGATAGGCGGTACTCAAGTTCACTCTAGTACCCAATTCTCGTTGAAGACCCTTCCAAAATTTGACACAAATCTAGTGTCCCTATCCGAGACAATAGACAATGGAACTCCATGTTTCGAGACAACTTCATCTATATACATCTTTGCCATCTTCTTTAAAGGCACATCTTGTCGGGTAGCTAGAAAATGAGCACTCTTCGTCAATCTATCTACAATCACCCAAATCATATCATTCCCTTTCGGCGTTTTCGGTAGCTTCGTTACAAAGTCCATCGAGATATGATCCCATTTCCACTCGGGAACGTCTAATTGATGCAACAAACCATACGGCTTTTTATGGTCCGTTTTCACACGTGCACATGTCAAACACTTTGCTACAAAATGAGCTACTCACCTTTAATATCCGGCCACCAATAAATCGGCTTCAATCTGCATACATTTTGGTGACACCGGGATGCATCGAATACCTACTTCTATGGACCTCTTCAAGGATCAACTCTCGGTTACCACCAAGCAGTGGCACCCAAATACCCTTGTATATACGTGTTGTTGGATTGTTTGGTTGATTTGATTGACTGTCTAGTTAAATTCTGATTGATTGTCGATTGATAGATAGTTTGATTGAGTGTGTGATGGTTTATGAATGTGATTGTGATATTGTAATTTATTAGGATAGTTGTGCATACATGGAAGACGATGATACATTTAATGAGTTGTAGATGTGGTGGGAAGGCTGCGGGTGACCCTATATATAAGCATCTATGGTTCCTTAAATGTAAAGTCGTATGAAATGTATGTGCCTTGTGGTTTCGTTTGGATGGTGGTACGATGGACTAGTGGATGGATTTGATTATGCATGTGCTTATTTATTTGTGCGGATATACACGCAAGCATACTCTATTTGATACATTAATTGATGTCTTATTGTTTGGACACACATATTATGCCCTCGTTTGTGATTATTATGCAGTGTTTAGGATAGTAGTGTATACATGGAGGTCGGTTTTACTTTCAAAGAGTTTTAGATGTGGTGGGAAGGCTGCGGATGACCCTATACATAAGCATCTAGAACTTGATGAAAGTAAAATCCTCCGAAGTATATGTACACGTTGTTTAGAGTAAATGATGGACTTTGGGATTACGTTTGAGATAGACATGAATGCCTTGATGTACTTGACTTGTACGGTACACACTCAAGCATACTTTTATTGCTGCGTTGATGACATTATTGACACACATTTGATATACGTTGTGGTCTTACATACGTATGATACATGATTTGATGTTAATATTTCGCGTGCTCAATTATTATACGCAATTACTTTACCCTTATGATCTTGTGATGATTTGATATTGTGATTAGGATAGTTGTACATACATGGAAGACGATGATACCTTTAATGAGTTTTAGATGTGGTGGGAAGGCTGCGGGTGACCCTATATATAAGCATCTATGATTCCTTAAATGTAAAGTCGTATGAAATGTATGTGCATTGTAGTTTGATTGATTTGTGATATGATGGTTGTGATTGAGATTGATGAGACGGTTCATTACGTTTGATTGACTTAGTTAAGTTGTGAAGTATATTATTATTATTAGGATAGACGTATAGACATGGAAGTCGGTTCTACCTTCAATGGACCTTAGATGTGGTGGGAAGGCTGCGGGTGACCCTATATATAAGCATCTGGGACTCGAAGAAAGTAGAATCCTCCTAAGTGTATGTACGTATAGTTTAATTGAATTTGAGGATGTTGATTGATGCATATGACGTATATAAATCCCACTGAAGAGGATATGGCATATGTAGTGTATAAATCCCACTGAAGAGGATATGGCATATGTAGTGTATAAATCCCACTGAAGAGGATATGGCATATGTAGTGTATAAATCCCACTGAAGAGGATATGGCATATGTAGTGTATAAATCCCACTGAAGAGGATATGGCATATGTAGTGTATAAATCCCACTGAAGAGGATATGACATATGTAGTGTATAAATCCCACTGAAGAGGATATGACATATGTAGTGTATAAATCCCACTGAAGAGGATATGATACTTGATTTGAGTGGATGTTACGTATATTACTTGAGTATATTGTTTATTACACGTTTTACTTGTTTTGTGTAATCTTGTTGTGGATGTTGTTGTGTTTTCATAGAGGCTCACTGTAAGTCATGTTTCACCTCTACTCGTATATTATGATTATTGACAATGGTTTCTAATGGACCATTACTGCGAACTCACCAACCTTGTGTTGACTATGCTTAGTACACTTTTCAGGTAACCAGGTTATCCCCGGGCGTGGAGTTTGATTGTTTGCTTGCTGTTGAACCCGGACTTGGACTTATATGGATCAAGGATCCATTTGCCTTCTTTTGCATTGTACTTAGAACCGTTAGCCATCTTTTGATGTTCTGTTGTAATATTTGATGATGACTTGCTCTTTATGTATTTTGATACTTGTTTATCTTACTGTGGATTCACTGAATCCTTTATTTGCATTTAGTTCATGTTCTACATTAATCCCACCTTGTGCTATATGATTTCCGTGATATTCTGAGCCTTGGCTTGGGGTGTTACAATAATAACACTTCTTTACAACATAGTTTTCAATCTTCATTAAGCCGTCTTCCTTTCTAAAATATATTACATCTAACTTTCATTTTATTTAAAAATTGTAAGTATTTAAAAAATGGAATTTGATTTTATTATAACACTTATATTAATCAAATCTTCAACCATGATTTCACCGTTTAAAATACGTACGCATAGTTTTATTTTATTTCCGTTTTTATTATTGTTTTTATAATATTTTTCACTAATCATTTCAAAGTAATTTATAGGTTCTATTTGGATATCGAAAAGTTTATCGATTCATTCCTTGTTTTCTCAAATTAAGGTAAATCAATTGTTAAATTTTATGTATTTCAGATAATTATATATTTTTAGTAGAAATCATTAAATAAACTGGTAAATAATTACAATTGTATACAATTTATTTTATTAATGGATTTTATCAATTTGTCAAGTGTTGAAATGTTAAAAAAAAATTGTTATTGCTGAATGACAAGAAGTAATGATAACAGAGAAGACATGTAGCCTCCATTTGCAGTGACTTGTCTCCTGTGATTGATGTACAGTGATGTACGAAAAAGATTTGAATATATATTACTTACAGACTTAATATATATATATACATATAAAAAATAATATTATATAAAACATTATCTAGGGATATATAGTCTAGTGATTATTAAATCATTCTAATTATTTAAAATAAAAGGACTACAAACTGATAGTATTAATCAGTTTGGAATTTTGTATCATATTAACTTAATGAAGCTGATTATATTTGTAACACCCCAAGCCAAGGCTCAGAATATCACGGAAATCATATAGCACAAGGTGGAATTAATGTAGAACATGAACTATATGCAAGCAAAGGATTCAGTGAATCCATACATTAAAATAAACAAGTACCAAAATACATAAGGAGCAAGTCACCATCAAGGTTTACAAAAAGAACATTTAAAAGATGACTAACGGTCCTAAGTACAATGCAAAAGAAGGCAAATGGATCCTTGATCCATATAAGTCCAAGTCCGGGTTCAAAAGCAAGCAAACAATCAAACTCCACGTCCTGGATAACCTGGTTACCTGAAAAGTGTACTAAGCATAGTCAACACAAGGTTGGTGAGTTCGCAGTAATGGTCCATTAGAAACCATCGTCAATAATCATAATATACGAGTAGAGGTGAAACATGACTTACAGTGAGCCTCTATGAAAAACACAACAACATCCACAACAAGATTACACAAAACAAGAAAAACGTGTAATAAACAATACACTCAAGTAATATACGTAACATCCATTCAAATCAAGTATCATATCCTCTTCAGTGGGATTTATACACGTCATATATCGTATCCTCTTCAGTGGGATTTATGCACTACATATGTCATATCCTCTTCAGTGGGATTTATATACTACATATGTCATATCCTCTTCAGTGGGATTTATATACTACATATGCATCAATCAACATCCATTCATCACAAGTCCATCAATCATCAAACATCAAATTAAATTAAACTATACGTACATACACTTAGGAGGATTCTACTTTCAACGAGTCATAGATGCTTATATATAGGGTCACCCGCAGCCTTCCCACCACATCTAAAACCCTTTGAAGGCATAACCGACTTCCATGTATGCACGTCTATCCTAACAGTAATAATAATACCTAAGTGTACCATGACAACAACAAATCATTACAAACACAATATTCTCAAGTCTAACAACTTGGTAGTACATCGTACATTGCGCGATCTCAAGTGTATGACCCTTGGAAGTGCGTGGAACCATTCATCAAGTAAGTATACTTGGAAGTACATCAACCAATCAATAAGTACAAAAGCATAATCAATCTCAATCACAAAACCATCATATCACAAATAAATCAAACTACAATGCACATACATTTCATACGACTTTACATTTAAGGAATCATAGATGTTTATATATAGGGTCACCCGCAGCCTTCCACCACATCTACAACTCATTAAAGGTATCATCGTCTTCCATGTATGTACAACTATCCTAATCACAATATCAAATCATTACAAGATTATAAGGGTAAAGTAATTGCGTATAATAATTGAGCACGCGAAATATTAATATCAAATCATGTATCGTATGTATGTAAGACCACAACGTATATCAAACGTGTGTCAATAATGTCATCAACGCAGCAATAAAAGTATGCTTGAGTGTGTACCGTATAAGTCAAGTACATCAAGGCATTCATGTCTATCTCAAATGTAATCCAAAGTCCATCATTTACTCTAAACAACGCGTACATATACTTCGGAGGATTTTACTTTCATCAAGTTCTAGATGCTTATGTATAGGGTCGTCCGCAGCCTTCCCACCACACCTAAAACCCTTTGAAAGTAAAGCCGACCTCCATGTATGTACTTCTACCCTAAAGAGTTACAATATCACAAACACCTTCGTAAACCATCACACGATCAATCAAAACTGTCTACCAAACTACAATCAATCAGAAATTAACTAGACAGGCAATCAAGTCAACCAACCAAACAAACAACACGTATATGTACACTTTTCAGCCTGAATCTCTATTGAGTAGGGAGCTACGAAACTCACCTGATCGGCAAAGAAGTTAAGTTTGATACAAAGTTGAGTTATAGTCGCTCGATGTTCGCTTCGCGTCCAAAACCTAAATATCGATCATGTACATTCACATCAACATACTGTAACACCCCAAGCCGAGGCTCAGAATATCACGGAAATCATATAGCGCAAGGTGGAATTACAATAGAACAAGCTAAATGCAAATAGAGATTCAGTGAATCCATTACAAAACGATCCAAGTTGCAATAACCAACAAGAGTAAATAGTCATTAAAGGTTACATAAAAACATCCAAGGATGGCGAACAAAAACTAGGTAATGCAAAAGACAGGCCAATGAATCCTTGATCCATGAGGTCCATAATCCGGGTTCACAGCAAGCAAGCAACTAAACTCCACGTCCGGGGAGAACCTGATTACCTGAAAAGTGTACTAAGCATAGTCAACACAAGGTTGGTGAGTTCGTAGTAGTGGTCCATAAAGAACCCACGTCAATAATCACAATATACGAGTAGAGGCTAGGCATGACTTACAGCGAGCCTCTAAGCAATTCAATATCGTCCAACAACAGGATTACACAAAAGGAATGAGAGTGTAATGAGAATGCACAAATGATGTAAGTAACAATGTATGTGCCAAATGCATGAATAAGCAAACATGCCTATCCTATGCGTGAACGCCGGTCACCAAAATGCAACGATACCCTTCTGTCATCAACATGAACAAGGCTGTATCTCAAAATCATCGAGTTATATATGTCTATAAACTCGGGGTCATGACTACATCCAAAATGGGTGCATACATCTATGCACCAGGATGCCGGCAAATCCCCTGCCGAGGGTCCAACAATAATGTATGCAATGCTTACAATCAAATGTAAATGCATAATTCATAAACCGACAATCAATAGCCGTCAATCATAAACCAATAATCAACATTCGACAACCTGAACCAACAATCAATAATCGTAACGGAGCACACTTGTCAACAGAGGAACAAGGCCGCAACGCAATATACATAAGTCAAATCCCCTAACAGTGGGACATATGCACAACATATGCACCAATCAAAATTAATCACTAATCACAATATAAACCAACTATACGTACATATACTTCAGAGGATTTTACTTTCTTCGAGTCCCAGATGCTTATGTATAGGGTCACCCGCAGCCTTCCCACCACATCTAAAACCCTAAGAAGGCATAACCGACTTCCATGTATGTACGTCTATCCTAATATAATTGTAATACTTAACTAAAACATAACCCAAGTCAATCAAACAAACCAAACTGTCACGTCACTTCAACAATCCAGTCAAACAATCAACAAGTCAATAAATGCAAATAAACACACCAGGTTTACACTTTTCAGCCCGAATCCCAAGCGGGTAGGGAGATACGAAACTCACCTTGTTCGATAAAGAGGCGAGTACAAGATTACAGGCGAGTATTACGGTCCACACGTCCACAACCTATAATTATACATCAATATATCATAATGTCAACTCTACAATCATAAACAAGCTGTTTTAGCACAATCAGGCCAAGTCACAAACCCTAACACGCGTTTAGAACCCACACGAGTTTAGAACCTTTACACGAGTTTAGAACCTTTACACGAGTTTAGAACCTTTACACGAGTTTAGAACCTTTACACGAGTTTAGAACCTTTACACGAGTTTAGAACCTTTACACGAGTTTAGAACCTTTACACGAGTTTAGAACCTTTACACGAGTTTAGAACCTTTACACGAGTTTAGACCCCAAACGCGCGTTTAAACCCCATCGCGCGTTTACTGCACAGCGGCTTGAAACTGTGAATCTAATCCGATTTTTGACTCGATTCAAGGCACAAAACGTTTGGGTTTTACTAGAAACATGTTTATCAACATAAAATGACTACTATGAGGTAGTTTTAACTTACAATTTCTTCCACAATTGCTCAAATCCGAATTTAACTATAAATGAAGATTTTTCTTGTTCTTGAACTCTAATCTTTTGATATGATATATAAATGCTGAAGATGATGAAATTTCTTGAATTAACCTAGCTTGAAACACCTTTGATTATCCAGAATTTGATTATGAATTAGTTGATTTTTGGGTGAAGAAATGAGATTGGAAGGAAAGAAAGAAAGAAAGAAAAGGATTTTGGAAAATGATTGGTCTTATGGGGGGGGGGCGGCCTATAGTCCAAATGGGTAGGCTCCCGCTCCGCTAAATCCGACAAATAGCTAAACGTTAACCATTTAAACACCAAAATATTTCCGTAAGCATTAACCAATTCCATTCAACAAGTTTGTTAGTCAAATTACACAAAAGTCAACGGGTCAAAATTCGCGGATGTTACACATCATAAGCACGTATACATAACTTATCAATTTCTCGACAAAACCGTAATTAGGTTTCCAAAGTGGTTCTCGACGTTAAGTGACTTCTAAGACTCTTAATCATTGTTAAATAAGTTAAGAAGTGATTTAGATCGAAGCCCGATACGTTATTAGGGTTCTGGAAGTCAACTAGGTCAAACAAGAAAATCAGAAAATTACAACTGGCGTAAGCTACGCCCCTATGGGCCGTAACTTACGCCCATACAAAGTTCAAGTGCAAGGGGGCGTAAACAGAAGCAATTTGGCGTAATAAAAATGGAGAGCACCGTAAGGTACGCCCAAAGAAAATATAACTGGCGTAACTTACGCCCATACAAAGTTCAAGTGCAAGGGGGCGTAAACAGAAGCAATTTGGCGTAATAAAAATGGAGAGCACCGTAAGGTACGCCCAAAGAAAATATAACTGGCGTAACTTACGCCCCATAGGGCCGTAGGTTACGCCCCTTACTGGGCAGCAATACGACCAGGAGCATTTTATGCAGAAAAACAAGAACCCAAAACTCTAAATCGCATTGCAAGATTAAAGGACCTCATGTATGTACTTCTAACCTAAAGAGTTACAATATCACAAACACCTTCGTAAACCATCACACGATCAATCAAAACTGTCTACCAAACTACAATCAATCAGAAATTAACTAGACAGGCAATCAAGTCAACCAAACCAAACAAACAACACGTATATGTACACTTTTCAGCCCGAATCTCTATCGAGTAGGGAGCTACGAAACTCACCTGATCGGCAAAGAAGTTAAGTTTGATACAAAGTTGAGTTATAGTCGCTCGATGTTCGCTTCGCGTCCAAAACCTAAATATCGATCATGTACATTCACGTCAACATACATAAGCACGTATACATAACTTATCAATTTCTCGACAAAACCGTAATTAGGTTTCCAAAGTGGTTCTCGCCGTTAAGTGACTTCTAAGACTCTTAATCATTGTTAAATAAGTTAAGAAGTGATTTAGATCGAAGCCCGATACGTTATTAGGGTTCTGGAAGTCAACTAGGTCAAACAAGAAAATCAGAAAATTACAACTGGCGTAAGCTACGCCCCTATGGGCCGTAACTTACGCCCATACAAAGTTCAAGTGCAAGGGGGCGTAAACAGAAGCAATTTGGCGTAATAAAAATGGAGAGCACCGTAAGGTACGCCCAAAGAAAATATAACTGGCGTAACTTACGCCCCATAGGGCCGTAGGTTACGCCCCTTACTGGGCAGCAATACGACCAGGAGCATTTTATGCAGAAAAACAAGAACCCAAAACTCTAAATCGCATTGCAAGATTAAAGGACTCATTTTGATGTTACATTTGACCTTCAAACACCTAAATACACTTGCCCAAACCCATATTTCCATCCATAACATCATCAAATTCTCCAAATCGATCAAACCCTAATTAAACCCTAATTAACCCAAAACTCATTTTAAGGCGATTTAGAACTTGTAAATGTACGAGATGACTAGAAACGAGTAAACTTACATAAATAGAAGTAAATGGGATGAATTAGACTTACCAAAACTTCCTTTCCGAGCTAGAACTCGAATTGGGTCAAAATGGGTAAAACCTTGAACTAAGAAATGAAATCCTTTGCTTAGACGATAATGAGATGAAGATGACAATGATTCTCGAGTTAATCTAAGCCCAAAACACCAAAAGATGCTAGAGAAGAGAAGAAATGAGATTGGATAGTCTTGCTTTTACTTAGAGAGAAAAAGAGAACGAAGAAAAGAGAGATGAGATAGAATGTGTGGTGGAAGGGAGAGATAAGGGGAGGGAAATGGGTCAAGAGGGCTAGTGGGTCATGGATGTAACACCCCAAGTCGAGGCTCGAAATATCACGGAAATCATATAGCACAAGGTGGAATTACAATAGAACATGAACTAAATGCAATTAAAGATTCAGTGAATCCATAACAATACGAAACAAGTACCAAAATACATAAGGAGCAAATAACCATCAAAGTTACAACATAACATCCAGATGATGGCAAATCAATCCTAAGTATAATGCAAAAGAGAAGGTAGATGAATCCTTGATTCATAAAGTCCAAAGTCCGGGTTAACAGCAAGCAAGCAACTAAACTCCACGTCCGGGGAGAACCTGATTACCTGAAAAGTGTACTAAGCATAGTCAACACAAGGCTGGTGAGTTCGTAGCAATGGTCCATAAAGAACCAACGTCAATAATCACAATATACGAGTAGAGGCTAGACATGACTTACAGCGAGCCTCTAACACAATAACGTCCAACAACAAGATTACACAAGACAAGTAAGTGTGTAATATGAATGCACAAATGATATACGAAACAAAGTAAGTGCCGAATGCATGAATAAGCCAACATGCCTATCCTATGCGTGAACTCAAGTCACCTATGCAACGATATCCACCTGTCATCATCATGAACAAGGTTGTATCTCAAAATCATCGGCGTATATATGTCTATATACCCGGATGTCATGTCACCAACATCTCACAGGACAAGTGTATACATCTATACACTAGGATGTTTGAGTCCTCAGCCGAGGGATTATGTACAAAGTATGCATGCTTACAATCAAATGTATATGCATCAATCACAAATCGTCTGTCATGAACCAACAATTACAACTCCAACCATCTATACGTACATACACTTAAGAGGATTCTACTTCCTTCGAGTCCCAGATGCTTATATATAGGGTCACCCGCAGCCTTCCCACCACATCTAAAACCTGATGAAGGCATAACCGACTCCTATGTATGTACGTCTATCCTAATATCAATGAGATACTTAACCAAAACATAAACCAAGTCAACCAAACGAAATGAACCGTCACATCAATCCAACGACTAGAACAATCAATCAATCAATCAACGAATACAAGTAAACACGCAAGTTTACACTTTTCAGCCCGAATCTCAAGCGAGTAGGGAGATACGAAACTCACCTTGATCGGCAATGAAAAGCTAAGATTGATATAAAGTCAAGTTATTGTCGTACAATGTTCTCCTCGCGTCCAACACCTAAATATCGATCATATACATACACATTAACATACATAAGCACGTATACATAACTTATCAATTTCCCGACAAAACCCTAATTAGGTTTCCAAAGGGGTTCTCGACGTTAAGTGACTTCTAAGACTCTTAATCATTGCTAAATAAGTTAAGAAGTGATTTAGAACGATGCCCGAAGCGTTATTAGGGTTCTGGAAGTCAACTAGGTCAAACAGGAAAATTCAGCAACAAAGGGGGCGTAACCTACGCCCTAAACTGGCGTAGGTTACGGTGGTTCAAAACCACCAGGCGTAAGCTACGGTCAAAAGGGGCGTAAGGTACGGTGCCCTACAAATGAAGGTTTTGGCGTCTGGAGTGGCGTAAACAGGAGGATTTTGGCGTAAGGTCCAATTTGAAGATAGGGGTAAGCGTAAGCTACGGCCAAATGGGCGTAACCTACGCCCAAGAAAATATAACTAGCGTAACCTACGCCCCATAGGGCCGTAGGTTACGCCCCTTACTGGGCAGCAACACGACCAGCAGCAGCAAGTGCAGAAAATCAAGAACCCCAAAACCCTAAATCGACGTTTAAGGTTACAAGACTTGTTTTGAAGTTACATTTGACATTCTAATGCATAAATACACTTACCCAAACCCATATTTCCATCCTTAACATCATCAAATTCTCCAAATCAATCAAACCCTAATAAAACCCTAATTCGACCCAAACTCATTTTAAGGCGATTTAGAACTTGTAAATGTACGAGGTGACTAGAAACAAGTAAGCTAACATAAAAAGAAGTAAATGGGATGAATTAGACTTACCAAAACTTCTTCTAGAGCTCAAACCCGAATTTAGGTCAAATGGGTTAAAATGCTAGAACTTCCACCTTTGATTCTTCAATATGACGATAATGTGGTATAGATGACGATGATTCTAGTGTTATAACCTTCCCAAAACACCAATCGATGATAGATAGAAGTAGAAATGAAATGGTCTTGTCTTGCCTTTTTACTTGAGAGAAAGAGAGAAAGATAGATAGATAAGAGAATGAAAGGAGGAGAGAAGAGATAAGGAGAGGATTTGGTCTTGGGTGGCTGGTGGGTCGTGGACTACCCACGGGCCGACCCGTTTCTCTTCTCAAGCCAAGTTACAATCGTTACACAATTAAACACCGATCAAAACATATTATCGACCCGAATATAACACATTGTCATTTAATTCACAAAACGACCCAAATAATTTATTAACTTAAATTGTTAGTCATATTACATGTAAAGTCAACGGGTCAAAATTCACGGATGTTACATTATTCCCCCGTTGAGAGAATTTCGTCCCGAAATTCAACAAAACACTAATTACTAAATAAATGCGGATACTTAGGCTTCATATGATCCTCTCGCTCCCAAGTGAACTCGGCTCCACGTCTAGCATTCCATCTAACCTTAACAATCGTGTAGCGTTTACTCTTGAGTTTCTTTTCTTGACGATCCAAGATCTCTACCGGCTCTTCGACAAAATTTAGGTTTGAATCCACCCTAATCTCGTCCATGGGCACATGATGTGTAGGGTCCGCCAAACACTTGCGTAGGTTACAAATATGAAACACATCATGCACACCGCTAAGCTCTTGTGGTAATTCTAATCGGTAGGCAACCTTTCCAACCCGTTCAAGAATCTTGAAAGGACCAATATACCTTGGCGCAAGTTTTCCCCGCTTCACAAAATGTACAACCCCTTTCCAAGGTGACACCTTCTAGCGGCAAATGGTCTTCCCAACTTCCACCAAAATCAATTGCACAAGCCCTCAACATGTCTTCAAGGGTTTGAATGGTTCTCTCGGTTTGTCCATCCGTTTGAGGGTGAAATGTCGTGCTCATGTCGAGTCGAGTACCCATGGCTTTTTGAAAGGCTTCCCAAAATTTTGATTTGAAGCGGGCATCTCTATCAGAAATGATAGAAATCGGCACTCCATGCTTAGATATTACTTCCTTGATGTACAAACGAGCCAAAGTGTCAAATTTATCAGTTTCACGAATGGCTAAAAAGTGAGCCGACTTCGTTAACCGATCTACTATCACCCAAATCGTGTCACGACCCCTTCTCGTCTTCGGTAGTTTAGTAATGAAGTCCATTGAAATATGTTCCCACTTCCATTTGGGCATCACCGGTTGTACCAACAATCCGGGTGGTTTCTTGTGATCGGCTTTGACTTGTAAGCAAGTAAGACACTCACTCACATACCTAGCCACATCACGCTTCATGCCCGGCCACCAATACAAGTTTTTCAAATCAAAGTACATCTTATCCGATCCGGGATGGACCGAATAAGGCGAGCGATGAGCTTCAT
The DNA here is from genome assembly GCA_034093135.1 of Erigeron breviscapus. NCBI lineage: Eukaryota > Viridiplantae > Streptophyta > Magnoliopsida > Asterales > Asteraceae > Erigeron > Erigeron breviscapus. Next base: position 19,831 of record JAXHQA010000459.1, read on the forward strand.
TCATAATAAGCGTTCTTAAGTCTCCGAAAATGGGAACCCAAAGTCTTTCAACCAAGTATAGCCCATTATCACTCTTTCGGTCGAATTGTTGTTCCATACCATCTAGGTTTTCGTCTCCAAAGTTTTCCGGTAGGGTGGCTTGAATTTGGGCTTCAATAATCCGGTCGCGAATATTTGGCCCCACCGTGAGGCTCATAGCTCTAGCCCGTCTTGGCTTCACTCTCTCCTTTCTACTCAAAGCATCGGCCACTACATTTGCCTTGCCCGGATGATAACGGATGTCACAGTCATAATCACTAAATAGCTCAAGCCAACGCCTTTGTCTCATATTCAATTCACTTTGGTTAAAGATGTGTTGAAGACTTTTGTGATCGGTATAAATCACACATTTGGTGCCGTAGAGATAATGTCTCCAACACTTCAAAGCAAACACAACCGCTCCCAATTCCAAATCATGTGTCGGGTAGTTCTTCTCATGCACCTTCAATTGACGGGAGGCATAAGCAATGACTTTACCCCTTTGCATAAGAACACAACCCAACCCTTGTCTTGAGGCATCACAATAAACAACAAAATCTTCAATTCCATCCGGTAACGTCAAAATAGGAGCATCACATAGCATATCTTTAAGAGTTTGGAAGGCGTTTTCTTGTCTTTCGCCCCATTCAAAGTTTCTTTCCTTTTGAGTCAAGAGAGTGAGTGGTTGTGCAATACGGGAGAAGTTTTCAATAAATCTTCTATAATAACCCGCCAATCCAAGAAATTGACGGATCTCGGATGGCGTTTCGGGTCTTCTCCAATTCTTGACCGCTTCAATTTTGCTTGGGTCCACGTGAATACCATCCTTGCTCACTACGTGACCAAGGAAGTGGACCTCTTCCAACCAAAACTCACACTTGGAGAATTTTGCATACAACTTCTCCTTCCTTAGTAGTTCAAGCACCTCACGCAAGTGCTCAACATGCTCCTCCTTCGTCTTCGAGTATACAAGGATGTCATCAATGAACACAATGACAGACTTGTCTAAGTATGGTTGACACACCCGGTTCATCAAGTCCATGAACACCGCCGGTGCATTAGTCAACCCAAAGGGCATTACGGTGAATTCAAAGTGACCATACCTTGTGCGAAAAGCCGTCTTGGGGATATCATCTTCATGTACCCGGAGTTGATGATAACCCGAGCGAAGATCGATTTTAGAAAAGTGCTTAGCACCTTGAAGTTGATCAAACAAGTCATCGATTCTAGGGAGAGGATATCGGTTCTTCACAGTGAGCTTGTTTAATTCCCGGTAATCAATACACATTCTGAAGGACCCATCTTTCTTTTTGATGAAGAGAACAGGAGCACCCCAAGGAGATTGACTAGGGCGAATGAAACCCTTCTCTTGGAGCTCCTTGAGTTGAGTTTGTAATTCTTGCATTTCGGTTAAGGCTAGTCTATACGGAGCTTTTGCTACGGGCGCGGCTTTGGGGATAAGATTAATACGAAAATCAAGTTCACGAGGTGGAGGTAATCCCGGTAAGTCATCCGGAAAACATCGGGAAATTCACAAACAATAGGAACGGTCTTCAATTCTACCTTTGTGACGGTAGCACTAAAGACTTTAGAATTTGAGGAATCGGAGATTTCGCCTTGAACCCTAAGGATTTTACCGTTAGTCAAAGGTATCTTAACAACTCTCTCACCACAATCAATCGTCGCATTTACCGCCGCTAACCAATCCATACCCACTATAATGTCGAAACTACCAATGTCAAGAGGCATGAGGTCAATGAAGAAGTCGACATCTTCTAAAGTCAAGACACAGTCGCGAAGTATTTGACTAAGTCTAGTTAGTGACCCGTTTACCATTTCAATGTCAAGCACATAATTTAGAGCACAAGGATGCACATCAATCAAAGGAACAAAGTTAGAGGACACGAGGCTATAATCGGCCCCGGAATCAAATAGAACGGTTGCATAGTGACCATTAAGGAGAAAGGTACCTGCTACAACGTTGGGGTCGTTGCGGGCTTCATTTGCATTGGCCGCAAAAGCTCGGCCGCGTGGTTGCACTTGATGGCCTTGTTGTCCCCGGTTTTGGTTAGGCCCGACCATTTGTAGTTGGTTGGGGTGGACGGCTACTTGCACTTGTTGTCCCACCCATCGAGGACAATTATTACGGTAGTGGTCACGACTACCACATTCAAAACATTCCCCTCTTCGTTGGTTACCTTGAGGAGGGACGGCCCGAACAGGAGCCACATTCATTGGGCCCGTTCTTGGAGCTCTACAATTCTTGGATTCGTGCCCAACTTGGTTGCAGTTATAGCATGCCCCACATGGAGTATTGGCGGAATGATGCCGGTTGCATCTCCCACAGAAAGGATGAGGCCCAGCATAAGGTTTCCTAGTTGGTTCCACCGCCGCCATTACTCTACCCCTATAAGCATTCTTGGGATCAAACCTTCCCACTTTCTTTACCCCACTTGACTCACCCACTTCTTTCCTCTTGCTTGTTGAGGATTTGCTTAAAACACCGCTTCTCAACAAATCTTCAGTCACACTCCCGGCTCGGTTAACCGCATCGGCCAAAGAGGTAGGCATGTTAGAGTTTACATAAGATCGGACTTGAGGATTCAAGCCCAATACAAACTTCTGGATGGCCTGAGACTCGGAACCCACCAAGTGAGGGATGAGGGTAGACAACTCTTGAAATCGTCTAACATAACTCTTATAATCGGCTCCCTCCATATTGAGATTAGCAAACTCAATGGTCAAATTTTGTAGTTCATAGGGAGGACAAAACTTTGCCTTCACTTTTTCCTTGAAATCGGCCCATTCCAAGTTATAAGTCCGCCCTAAGGTTATCTCTTGATTCCACCAACTTAAGGCGTCATGCCTAAACATGCCGGATGCATAAGAAATCCGGTCGTCATATGTGCAATGACTTCTTTCAATCACTGCCTCAATCTCTTCAAACCACCTTATACACTCAGTGGGACCACCTCTTCCATTAAACTCCGGTGCCCCACAGCTTTTGAAATCCTTAAATATGCACCCCTGTCGATATCCCCCATATTGATTATACATGGGCATGCGGTTATCAACTCCCACTGGTTCCTCTTCTTCGTTTCCCACGGCCTGAGGTTGAGCATTTTCATTATTTACATTTTCTGGGGCTTCATTGTTTTGAGCCGCATTATTTTGCCCAAGATTTGCCGTGACTTGAGCAATAATGGTTGGCATGATATTGGCGATCGTTTGAGCGATCACCTCAGCCATATTTGGCTCAGGAACTTCACCACGACCCCTTCCTTGGCCTCTACCACGACCTCTACCACGCCCCTACCACGACCTCTACCTCCTTGTACCTCCGGTTGAGGTTCTTCCTCTTCAGCCCTATAGTTCGTTCCGGTTCTCCTGGGTCTCACCATTTCTATAAAATAAGTGACACGATGACCTGAGAGTTAGTCTCAAATGCTCACATGTTAGTCACACAAGTAGTCAATGCTCTCATACCGATACCACATACTCATTTCATATCGTTAAGCTAAAGCAAGAGTGCTAGAATCCTAAGGGATTGTTACTTAGCATGTCATCATGTCAATTTCATTACAATCGTTCATTATTTATTCAAGTAATCATGCTCAAAACATCACGCAATCAATTAACTAACACGAATGATTCAAAGTATAATCCGAATTCGATATGCTCTTTAGTTATTGACCGGGTATGTATACAGGGTGTACCAATGGCTAACCCTCCACCTAATCAACTTCCATTAAGCATATCGGTTCCTTATTATACTTTAAGCCACACGTGCGTAATCCACGATGTCATGAACTTGCTATAATGTTGGGTAACCATAAAAGAGTTGATCGGGTTCTTTTAGGGTTGCCACAATATTATACTAAGTTAATGGCATCACTTCATTTTGCCCTAAATCATCACATTAGCTCCAACCAATAACAACAACAAATCATAATAACCACATTCATCACATTGAATTCAAGCTATCACACAAGTGGTCTTAACTACGAACTCACACGGGGATTCACATAATTCACATTGCACACGAATTTCCTAACCATGCATGCTATATGAAGAGTTTTAACTTAAGCCGTAGTCTAGGTCAAACCGCCTAAATCTCTACGACCACGCATGGGCCACCATTCTGTAACACCCCAAGCCGAGGCTCGAATATCACGGAAATCATATAGCACAAGGTGGAATTACAATAGAACATTAACTAAATGCAATTAAAGATTCAATGAATCCATAACAATACGAAACAAGTACCAAAATACATAAGGAGCAAATAACCATCAAAGTTACAACATAACATCCAGATGATGGCAAATCAATCCTAAGTATAATGCAAAAGAGAAGGTAGATGAATCCTTGATTCATAAAGTCCAAAGTCCGGGTTAACAGCAAGCAAGCAACTAAACTCCACGTCCGGGGAGAACCTGATTACCTGAAAAGTGTACTAAGCATAGTCAACACAAGGCTGGTGAGTTCGTAGCAATGGTCCATAAAGAACCAACGTCAATAATCACAATATACGAGTAGAGGCTAGACATGACTTACAGCGAGCCTTAAAGTAACACAATAACGTCCAACAACAAGATTACACAAGACAAGTAAGTGTGTAATACGAATGCACAAATGATATACGAAACAAAGTAAGTGCCGAATGCATGAATAAGCCAACCTGCCTATCCTATGCGTGAACTCAAGTCACCTATGCAACGATATCCACCTGTCATCATCATGAACAAGGTTGTATCTCAAAATCATCGGCGTATATATGTCTATATACCCGGATGTCATGTCACCAACATCTCACAGGACAAGTGTATACATCTATACACTAGGATGTTTGAGTCCTCAGCCGAGGGATTATGTACAAAGTATGCATGCTTACAATCAAATGTATATGCATCAATCACAAATCGTCTGTCATGAACCAACAATTACAACTCCAACCATCTATACGTACATACACTTAAGAGGATTCTACTTCCTTCGAGTCCCAGATGCTTATATATAGGGTCACCCGCAGCCTTCCCACCACATCTAAAACCCGATGAAGGCATAACCGACTCCTATGTATGTACGTCTATCCTAATATCAATGAGATACTTAACCAAAACATAAACCAAGTCAACCAAACGAAATGAACCGTCACATCAATCCAACGACTAAAACAATCAATCAATCAATCAACGAATACAAGTAAACACGCAAGTTTACACTTTTCAGCCCGAATCTCAAGCGAGTAGGGAGATACGAAACTCACCTTGATCGGCAATGAAAAGCTAAGATTGTTATAAAGTCAAGTTATTGTCGTACAATGTTCTCCTCGCGTCCAACACCTAAATATCGATCATATACATACCCATTAACATACATAAGCACGTATACATAACTTATCAATTTCCCGACAAAACCCTAATTAGGTTTCCAAAGGGGTTCTCGACGTTAAGTGACTTCTAAGACTCTTAATCATTGCTAAATAAGTTAAGAAGTGATTTAGAACGATGTCCGAAGCGTTATTAGGGTTCTGGAAGTCAACTAGGTCAAACAGGAAAATTCAGCAACAAAGGGGGCGTAACCTACGCCCTAAACTGGCGTAGGTTACGGTGGTTCAAAACCACCAGGCATAAGCTACGGTCAAAAGGGGCGTAAGGTACGGTGCCCTACAAATGAAGGTTTTGGCGTCTGGAGTGGCGTAAACAGGAGGATTTTGGCGTAAGGTCCAATTTGAAGATAGGTGTAGGCGTAAGCTACGGCCAAATGGGCGTAACCTACGCCCAAGAAAATATAACTAGCGTAACCTACGCCCCATAGGGCCGTAGGTTACGCCCCTTACTGGGCAGCAACACGACCAGCAGCAGCAAGTGCAGAAAATCAAGAACCCCAAAACCCCAAATCGACGTTTAAGGTTACAAGACTTGTTTGAAGTTACATTTGACATTCTAATGCATAAATACACTTACCCAAACCCATATTTCCATCCTTAACATCATCAAATTCTCCAAATCAATCAAACCCTAATAAAACCCTAATTCGACCCAAACTCATTTTAAGGAGATTTAGAACTTGTAAATGTACGAGGTGACTAGAAACAAGTAAGCTAACATAAAAAGAAGTAAATGGGATGAATTAGACTTACCAAAACTTCTTCTAGAGCTCAAACCCGAATTTAGGTCAAATGGGTTAAAATGCTAGAACTTCCACCTTTGATTCTTCAATATGACGATAATGTGGTATAGATGACGATGATTCTAGTGTTATAACCTTCCCAAAACACCAATCGATGATAGATAGAAGTAGAAATGAAATGGTCTTGTCTTGCCTTTTTACTTGAGAGAAAGAGAGAAAGATAGATAGATAAGAGAATGAAAGGAGGAGAGAAGAGATAAGGAGAGGATTTGGTCTTGGGTGGCTGGTGGGTCGTGGACTACCCACGGGCCGACCCGTTTCCTTTCTCAAACCAAAATACAATTGTTAGGCATTTAAACACCGATTAAAACATATTATCGACCCGAATATAACACATTGTCATTTAATTCACAAAACGACCCAAATAATTTATTAACTTAAATTGTTAGTCATATTACACGTAAAGTCAACGGGTCAAAATTCACGGATGTTACAGTGGATGACCCACGGGCCGACCCGTTTCCTTTCTCAAACCAAAATACAATTGTTAGGCATTTAAACACCGATTAAAACATATTATCGACCCGACGAACATACCACATTGTCATTAAATCACAAAACGACCCAAATATTTCATTAACTCAAATTGTTAGTCAAATTACACATAAAGTCAAACGGTCAAAACTCACGGATGTTACAATATTAATCAGTTGGGAGTAGTTTCCAATTTTCATTTGAATATTTACTACCAAATTACACACTACATCCTTTATAACCATGAAACTGATATATTATATTATGGTTTAATCTAAATCTAAATACAATTTATAGAATTTGTAGTAACATTACTAATAATTATTGATTTCTTAATATTTAAATAATGTAAACAATAATAATTTTTCTTTATTTCATTATCACTGTAAATTTTTTAATGTAATCATATACTTACAATTATCTATTTTTAAGATATTTATCATATTTAATTGTATATAATAAGAGATGTTTTATCTGGAAATTTGTTTGGTTATTTTTAAGCCCATATGCCATTTCAAAATTCTTAAGTTAAGCCCAATAAAATTTAACATGATACTGTTTCAATAATTTAGGTTTTCATAGATGAGCTGATGTCCATCAACCTATAGGTTATATCTTCAACCTATTTTTGTACTTAATTAATGTATTTAAATTAACTTCAAGATTTTAAAAAGCTTTTTATCATTGGAGAACAAAGCTTTTTTTAAAAAACATCTTACACCTTCTTACATCTTTTTTATAAAAAAAGCTTTTGAAAATATACTATTGGGGATGCTTAGCATAGGACTATCCATTCTCTTTTTTCGTATAGTATAATAAGTATATATATACATTTCTTTACAACATAGTTTTCAATCTTCATTAAGCTGTCTTCCTTTCTAAAATATATTACATCTAATTTTCATTTTATTTAAAAATTGTAAATATTTAAAAAATGGAATTTGATTTTATTATAACACTTATATTAATCAAATCTTCAACCATGATTTCACCGTTTAAAATACGTACGTATAGTTTTATTTTATTTCCGTTTTTATTATTGTTTTTATAATATTTTTCACTAATCATTTCAAAGTAATTTATAGGTTCTATTTGGATACCGAAAAGTTTATCGATTCATTCCTTGTTTTCTCAAATTAAGGTAAATCAATTGTTAAATTATATGTATTTCAGATAAATATATATTTATAGAAGAAATCATTAAACAAACTGGTAAATTTTTTTCAATATTTTTTTTTTGTAGGTTTATACAGATCTTGGATGATAAGTGTAAACAAGCTGATTTGAGAGAGATTGGATAACCTTTTTTGAACAAGCATTGTCTTTCATGAACTTTGGCCATCTATTTTCATTTCAATAATTGAATATAGAGTGATTTTCAAGGACGATGCTGAAAATTTTTATGGCTGTTCAGTAAGGGTGGCGATTAACTTCTCCTTTCCAGGTTGACGTGTTCTTATCATCACAAATTTTTTGAGCTTTTTTTGAAATATGTCTTACATTACAATGTAAATAAGCTTTTTAAATAAAAATAAGTAAATATAATATATTTTTATAATCAATTCATTTTGGATTTGATCCATTGAGTTGGTGATTTGACCCATTTCAGTTGATTATTTGAGCCAATATATATCAAGTTATATGTATTGTGTTAAATCTATTTTTGTACTATAGTAATTTATTTTATTTTACTAAATTTTGTGTTATAAAAATCTTTTTTATAAATGTAGTCTAAGTCTGTTTCAAAAAAGCTTTACAAAATTTGTGATTGTGAATTCTAATACATTGTCTTTGTAAAGCGTTGAATATGAAAACTGTTCAACAACGTCAATTACAATAAAATTTCGATTAGACCTTCTGTATAACATTGATAAAGACAGTTTGATATACAATATATGTAACGGCTCATGCTCATCATGTCGTTGTCTATAGTATGTGCAAAGCTTCACAATTATACGGTTAGGTTTCCTCTATGTCGTATACCGACTGAATGTTTGAAAAAAAACAAGTTCGTAAAATGTCGAAGGATTAAAGATTGAAACGATATAAATAAATAGTATATTTTATATAATCTTTTCATATTTATATTTATAAAATTGATTTTAATCCAATTTTGATGTGTTCAGTTTGAATTTCTTGAAACTATGAGTAAGTATACTTCTTTAAGCTGAATGTATAATATTTGCATAATATTATAAGTTAAAACATAATATTCAGTCTTGTTGGTGTTTCGGTCAAAAATTACCTAAGATAATTTTATAAAGGATTTTAGACAACTCAAGAACCGAAGATTTGTAAGTGGGGTTTGGTGTTCAAGAATCTTCAATTAAAAGTAAAGTTTTCTTAACAATAACGATTAAAACTAAGAGTTTTAACTAAAAAGAGTTTTAAGAAAGCCTTTGAGACAGAAATACTTTGAGTAATTAAGAAAACTGTTGAAGATAAAAGTAAAGCACTGCGAATTAAAGCTAGGATCTTAAAGAAAAACAGAAAAACACAACGACACCAGAATTTTGTTGACGAGGAAAAACCCTTGATCTAGTTAAGTGATCTTAGGTAAAAAAACCCGGGAGGATT
>JAXHQA010000460.1:0-24023 GCA_034093135.1 Erigeron breviscapus
AAGTCTACAAAAGAACATCTCAAAGATGGCAAATCGATCCTAAGTATAATGCAAAAGAGAAGGTCAATGAATCCTTGATTCATAAAGTCCAAGCCCGGGTTGACAGCAAGCAAGCAACTAAACTCCACGTCCGGGGAGAACCTGGTTACCTGAAAAGTGTACTAAGCATAGTCAACACAAGGTTGGTGAGTTCGTAGTAATGGTCCATAAAGAACCAGCGTCAATAATCACAATATACGAGTAGAGGCTAGACATGACTTACAGCGAGCCTCTAAGTAACACAATAACGTCCCACGACAAGATTACACAAGACAAGTAAATGCGTAATATGAATGCACAAATGAAGTACGTAACAATGCAAGTGCCGAATGCATAAATAAGCCAACATGCCTATCCTATGCGTGAACTCAGGTCACCTATGCAACGATACCCTTCTGTCATCACAATGAACAAGGCTGTATCTCAAAAACATCGAGATATATATGTCTATATACTCGGGATCAAGATCTACATCCATCAGATGGGTGTATACATCTATACACCAGGATGTCGGCAATCCCCTGCCGAGGGATCATCAACAATGTATGCATACTTACCATCAATCGTAAATGCATCATTCACAATCGTCTGTCATGAACCAACAATCAATATTCGTCAATCATAAACCAATAATCCCAATACGATGAACATGAACCAACAATCGATATTCGCCAAACATGAGCCAACAATCAATATTAACATCAATTCTATACGTACATACACTTAAGAGGATTCTACTTTCTTCAGGTCCCAGATGCTTATATATAGGGTCACCCGCAGCCTTCCCACCACATCTAAAACCCAATGAAAGCATAACCGACTTCTATATATGTACGTCTATCCTAATATTAATGAAATACTTAACAAACGTAAACCAAAACAATCAAACGTGATGACCGTCTCAACAATCCAACATTTAAACCAAATCAATCAATCAATCAATCAACAACGTAAGTAAACACGCAAGTTTACACTTTTCAGCCCGAATCTCAAGCGAGTAGGGAGATACGAAACTCACCTTGATTGGCTAAGAAAAGCTAAGATTGATATAGAGTCAAGTTATTCCATACAATGTTCACTTCACGTCCAACACCTAAATATCGAACATATACATTCACATCAACATTCATAAACACGTATACATGACTTATCAATTTCACGGCAAAACCCTAATTAGTTTCCAAAGTGGTTCTCGACGTTAAGTGACTTCTAAGACTCTTAATCATTGTTAAATAAGTTAAGAAGTGATTTAGAACGATGCTCGAAGCGTTATTAGGGTTCTGGAAGTCAAACTAGGTCAAACAGGAAATCCAGCAACAAAGAGGGCGTAACCTACGCCCTAAACTGGCGTAGGTTACGGTGGTTCAAAACCACCAGGCGTAAGCTACGGTCAAAAGGGGCGTAAGGTACGGTGCCCTACAAATGAAGGTTTTGGCGTTTGGAGTGGCGTAAACAGGAGGATTTTGGCGTAAGGTCCAATTTGAAGATAGGGGTAAGCGTAAGCTACGGCCAAATGGGCGTAACCTACGCCCAAGAAAATATAACTAGCGTAACCTACGCCCCATAGGGCCGTAGGTTACGCCCCTTACTGGGCAGCAACACGACCAGCAGCAGCAAGTGCAGAAAATCAAGAACCCCAAATCGACGTTTAAGGTTACAAGACTTGTTTTGAAGTTACATTTGACATTCTAATGCATAAATACACTTACCCAAACCCATATTTCCATCCTTAACATCATCAAATTCTCCAAATCAATCAAACCCTAATCGACCCAAACTCATTTTAAGGCGATTTAGAACTTGTAAATGTACGAGATGACTAGAAACAAGTAAACTAACATAAATAGAAGTAAATGGGATGAATTTGACTTACCAAAGCTTCCTTTCTGAGCTAGAACCCAAATTTAGGTCAAAATGGGTGAAAGTCTTGAACTATGAACTTCAAACTTATGATCAATTGAAGATTATATGGTGACAATGATGATGATTCTTGTATTTAATCAGTTCCAAAACACCAAATAGATGCAAGAGAGAGATGAAGAATTGAAATGGGTTTTGGTCTTGCCTTTTACTTGAGAGAAAGAGAGAAAAGAGAAGATAAGGAATGAAAGGGGGAGAAAGAGATAAGGAGAGGGTTGGGGTCAAATGTGGCTGGTGGGTCATGGACTACCCACGGGCCGACCCGTTTCTCTTCTCTAGCCAATTTGCAATAGTTACACATTTAAACACCGGTCAAAACATATTATCGACCCGAATATAACACATTGCCATTTAATTCACAAAACGACCCAACTAATTCATTAACTTAAATTGTTAGTCAAATTACACATAAAGTCAACGGGTCAAAATTCACGGATGTTACATATACATCTAAATCATAATCATAAAATCATATATCTACATTCAATTAAATCAAACTAAATCCCCACATCTACAAATCAACAACAAAACAAAAATCCTTAAAAAACAACAACAGATCTATGATCGTTCAGATCTGGCATCGGCTTTATTCACCACAGTCCCATCATGTCGGCACCACCAGCACCAGATCCGGCCACCCCTTCCCTTGCCGTCCCCATGCCTCGCTCTTCTGTACGATCGAGGCATAACGTTTCTATACCTTCTTTATCTATTTATTTTCATTTGTCGAAATATATGGATGATTGGATGTTGAAAGGGATGTATGCTTGGATGAACATTGAGTGATTTGCTGAAGGAGAATCAAGATATATGGATACTTTGTTTCTTTATTTATTTTCATTTGTCGAAATATATGGATGATTGGATGTTGAAAGGGATGTATGCTTGGATGAATATTGAGTGATTTGCTGAAGGAGAATCAAGATATATGGATACTTTGTTTCTTTATTTATTTTCATTTGTCGAAATATATGGATGATTGGATGTTGAAAGGGATGTATGCTTGGATGAATATTGAGTGATTTGCTGAAGGAGAATCAAGATATATGGATACTTTGTTTCTTTATTTATTTTCATTTTGTGAGAGATGTATTGGATGAATAGATAGTTGAGTGTATGTAAAATTATGTGGGAAAGATTTATGTTTTTATAATTGCAATCCATTTTGATGTGCTGCTACTGCTATGCTACGCCATAACTGAAATCACATTCACATGAAATCTTATTCATTTGTTTTATTATTTGATATATAAATATAGATGTAGATAATAAATGTATTTTATATTTATTTGATAGATTGTTTGTTGATGTTAAAAATCTTAGACTTTTTGATCTTAAAGTATCAAGCTATTCACTTTGATGGGTGTTATGATTTAGAATAAGATTTTGAATTTGAAGATCTGGAAACAAAAACTTTTGTTGTTGGAATGTGTTTTTTTTAAATTATTTTTATCAAATTTTGATTTAAAGAAATCCATATTACAAGAGTTAATTACAGTTTTAGTCCAGTAACCCACGAAATGGCTAATTTACCCTCAGTGTGCATCTCACGTGACCACCAACTTAACGTCCGTTTGGGCCCTGGACTAAACTTGTTAACGGAATTCCATACTCAGGGATGAAACGCGTAATTTCGTGTACTCAGTGATGATACATGAAATTTGGTACAAATCACAGGGACGAAAAGTGTAATTAACTCTTTGTTCTTTATTCATTTATTAGTTTATTATTTTGCACTGACTTTTTAAGGTTTTTTTTATATAACAAAACAGTTGATATTTGCATAGCCAACGACTAGGTAATCACATAACACTATAATGCAGATTTTTTTTAAAGTTCTCTTTGTACCACTTTTAACACATTCCAAATTTTACGTTTTGTTATGTTTTTTTGGGCAAAGCCCGGGTTAAAAAATTAGTTAATCTATAAATATAAAATTTCAAAACAACACAAATGTTATGTGATGTATTTCAATCAAAATCCATAAGTTTAATTCCATGTGATTGTATTGTGGATCACTTGTGATGATTCCATAACAATTTTTTAAACCAACCGAAAAAACTTATAATATACACGGAATTTTTAACTCTAAGTATAGCATTTAAAATCAATAAGAAGGTGTTTGAGATTACATTTGAAGTGATTATTTGACTATTACGTTTGTAAAACACAAATAATTTAAAAATGTATTTGGAGAAAAAAATGATTATCTGTTATGAAAATGCAGTTTTGGAGAAGCATTTCAAAACACAGTTTTGTTAACGCAAAATTTATTTTGAAAACACAAAATCTGCTTTGTAAACACATAACCAAACACCCCCCAAATGTTATATTTTTTTGAAACGACTAACTCATCTCCTACTTCAAGTCCTAAAATACACAAATACCTAGAATCCTCAATAATTAATCTACCTCTATGAATGCCCGGTCCAAATTAAGATTAAGCTTGAGTTCTTATTAAAGAAGCTAGGATCCGACACTAATTAAGAGGGATCGGTTACTTGATTAAGATAACCGATTAAAAAAATTAATATTGATCTAATTTTCGGATGAAAACTCAAGTAAGATCAAATTTGTGTTAGCGAGCCAGCCTGATGACCCTCTCACCCTTTAATATAACCCACTCTTGAATTTAAATTTTTATTTTCATATATAGATAAACTATCCTATGAAGAACATACCAACTATCCCCTAACCCCACTCCCCACAATGTGTTAGGGTACTATTTATTACACGTATAAGAATAGTGTTAAACTAAGAGGGGTTCATTATTCATTGTCCACATACAGTGGAAGGTAGGTTGATTCAAATGGGTGGGGAACACACACATGATCATAATATTCCATATTGTGCATGTCGTGAGGCCAATTGCAATTCCAATATATCTTTAGCTAGCGTATATCATGAATAAAGTTGTTTTTATTCATGATTCGACTACTACATTTTTTGGTCCCAATAAATAATTAAAAGATTGCTCTTACTCCTTGCAAAGATAATATATACTTAGGCCTAGTTACGAAGACAAATATATATATATTGGGACCAAAAAACGTTCTTGGTGGTCCAAATGGCTTTTCGAGATGGCATACAACATGACAAGTTTCGATTTTTTTCCAAATCCTTCAAGAATTGCTTGAAACCACCAAAGATAACGACTCCGGTCTTGAGTGGTGGTCCGATTGTGATCCGTATTATTGTACGTATTGTGAGATGGTCGGCTAGGAATAATACTTGACCTAATGACTAAGACTTAGAGATGCCTTGACGGGTGGTCCATCGATGTTGAAGGTTTATATTGGCTATGAAATGATAAGTTTTGAGTGTTTTTTTTGCTCTCAAAAACTCATAGTTGACGTTTATAAAGTAATCAGACAAAAATATAACCTTGAGTGGTGGTCGAGTAGCAATCGGCACAATCATACAAATATGACATGACAAGTAAGAATAATCTTTTCATCCTCATCAAGGCGAATTTTGAAAAAGTAACCAAACTTAAGAATGGTATATTATAAATTGACAATGAAAGGTAGGAAAAGTGGAATGGAAATGGAAAAGGGTGGTGGAGGATTTCCAATTGAATTGAATCATTATTATCTTTTATGAAAAATAGTAAAATACTATGTATATATTTAGTTTCAAAATTATATTAATTTGTATCTCTAAATATATATAAAAGAGAAACTTTAATTCTAAAATGGAGAAGTTTGAACCGTTAGATAAAACTTAACTTTTAATTATAACATTAGATCAAATTGATGATGTCATATACCTTTTATAACTTTAGATTTAATTTTAATTTAATAAATATAAATATGGTCATTAATTATGGAAAGTAAGTTTCTACATTTTATAATTATAGAAAGTAATTAATTTAATGATATAATTATGAAAATTAATTCATAAACTTTATATTATTTTTTTAAAAATCACTTTTTTGATTTTTTTAGTTGTTATTAAATTATGACTTTATATATATTTTTATTAATATAACGTAATAAATATTGATTATAATTATAAGTATTTAACTTACACCGTTAATATCTTATGATATTTAAATAAAAACATATATCTGATCGATATATAGTGTCTCGAATAATCAAAAAATAAAAAGTTATAAAAATGACAACATCACCAAATTTTAACATCTTTTATTTATATATGTTAAATTAATAAAATGATACAAATATAATATGAAAATTAGGTATGTGGATATTTGATCATTAAAATTTCTCTATTTTTTTATATCTACATCATGCAATTCTTTTTCTACATATACGTAAACTCATTTAATTATATGTAAACAAATATAACATTAGTGTTTTTTAACCCTTTTTATTTACGATTTGTCAATACGGTATCATGAAATATTAGTATTTTATTAGTTATATATGTTTATCTGCGTATTACGCGGGATATAATCTAGTGTGTTGTATAATTATAAGACATCGTTGTGCTACTTTTGGTTGTATTATCGATTTGGAAGAATGGAAGATTAATAAAATATAGTTGCATGACCATTCCAAAAGGAAAAAACAAAAAACAAAAACAAGTAAAAGGATTATTACTAATGAACGTTTGAATTTGAGACTTTTTATAAGAAAAAAGGATTATTACTAATGAACATTTGAACTTCAGACCTTTTATAAGAAAATTAAATCATATGACAGCTAATCCACCTAATAAGTGGTTTAGAAGACAACATCTATCTATATATATCTAAAAGTAAAATCAAAGTAGTTGAAAAATTTGGCGATTTTTAGCGTATTATTAATGTACTTAATAGGGGTTCATTAGTATCTACAAAGCAAGGAATTAAGTATCGTAATCATTTGTTCATTTGTTGGTTTCACCTCATAATTACAATGAATTAAGTATCTACACCTGATGGGCTTCTTATTCTACACCTCATATGGGCTTCTTATTCTACACCTCATATGGGCTTCTTATTCTACACCTCATAATTACACCCAGACAAAACAATTCCTAGCTTGGCCCGACCCCGAGCCCGACCCCGACACGCGGAACAACTAGCTGCCCTTTCTCCTTCTTTATTTTTTAGGGTTTAAAACAAAAGTCACTTGATTTACTCTTATTAAACAAACCCTTTCGTCTCCTCCTCTCTTTCCTTCATCAGTTGCCCGATCAGTATTCCAATCGAAAGGTAACTCTTTGTAATTTATACCTGTCAAATTTATTGTATTTATGATTTATTTAATGATACTGGATTCATGAAAAGCCTTGCTAACCTATGTATATAAATAATGCATTTGGTTGGAATGCAATAGTATTGCTCACTGATATATTATATTTGTTTGTAATGGCCAGCCTTAAGTTTCGAATTGCTCCTACCGGTCAGTCTGGTGTGTTGCTCAATGAGCTTCAGCCAGGGCCTGGTGGCCCTGTGACAGTGATGATTTGTCGCAAATGGGATGTCATGAATAAGAAGGGGGATTACATGAGTACCGATTTTATCGTGTCTGATGAACAGGTATGTTAACAAGTAACTTTGTTATGTCAATCCATGGTATAAATATTAAAAATTGTCTATCTACGTTTGTTATTGTGCAGGCGAATATTATGTACTGTTCTACTAAGCATAATATGGCATTCAAGTTTGTTCAAAGGTTGGGGAAGGTAGTCTGTATACCTTGGCTGGGTTTAGGGTCGTGCCTAATAAGAAGGATTTTCGCATTTTGAAAGATAGTGCCTACATGATTGAATTGAATGGGTCTACGAATGTCAGAAAGACTACTGGTGATGTCAATAGATTTGTGCGTTATGCTTTTCAAATTTGTTCATTCGAGCAACTTGTGCCAACCGATAACAAATATTTGATTGGTATGGTTTCTTTCTCTGTTTATTCTTATTGTAGTTATTTTTTTTTTGATGTTTTATTTTTTGTTTCAATCCAGAGTTTTATTGTGTTCCTTTGAACTGTTTGGGGGTTTTTTGGATTAAATTTTGCTTCCCTTATGATGAAATTGTGTGTGGTTATTTTTTGGGATGGGTAGTACAGATGGAGTTTCGTTTGTATGCGTGTATATGCATGTATGTATGTGGTGTATGTGATTTGGTTTTGTTTGTGTTCCCGACGTATGTTTAATGTTGATTGTTATATGTCATGTAGATGTCATGGGTTATATTATGTATGTTGGTGCACCGATAACAAAGTCTACTGGCGCACAAACTGTTGAATTCCTTCTGACCAATGAGAGGTACAGATTCTGCCTATTTTTTAGTCATTTGGTGGTTTTTCTAGGTTTGTCGAAAAGTATTCCACTTGCCAACATTTGTGGTTGTCAATTTGCAGTGGTCTGCAAATCCCTGTCACATTATGGGGCTTGACGGGTGAAGAGCTTATCAAAAAGAAAGGACCAAAGGAGGGCGCTTATGTGTGCATTCTTACTGCCATGACTGCTAAAAAACACAATGGTGAGTATGTTGTATGTGCTGCATATGTTGATGTGTTTGTCAATTGTTATAGTAATTTTTTTTTACCCTGCTTCACAGGTGAACTAGGAGTATCGAGTACATCTTCAACTCAGATTCTTGACGATGAGAATTTGTCGCCTTTGAAATTGTTCAAGGCTGATCTTGGGTTGTAACTATGTGCCTTTCTTTCAAGTTATTCCCACAAACTATCTGTGTTAAGCCTAACAGTTTACACTTTTGCCTTGCAGTTCTGAGGATCTTACCACAAAGCCCACTGCACCTGTTGATGTCGTTCCGACCGTTGACTCCCTTGCTGCCCTCTTAAAATGGGGTCGTGATAAAATGGGTGGGAAGGTTAAGGATAATGGGGTAAAGTGATTTGGATACCTATTGTTCTTTTTGTTTGGTGAACATACATATGTGCACCAATGTGTTAACTCTGTTTATTTTTGAAAAAAAGAGCAGAATGTTGTTTTCAAAAATACGGTGGAGATTGTCGATATCCGCACCAGGACAGGCTGGTATCTGGTGACTTGCTCGAGTGGCCGTTGTCGGAAGGGGCTTACAAGGACCAGGGAAGGGTTCTGGTGTAAAGGATGTAAATCCAGTGTGATGTATCCCCATATCAGGTATGTGTTATTTTCTTTAGAGTTTTGGTACGAACAATTGTTTTTGTTTATTATGTCTACTGTGTGGCAGGTACAAGCTTCATTTAGAGGTGAGAGATGATACGTCATCAATCATTGTGACTCTTTTTGATGAACCAGCTGAACAAATGTTGCATAGGACGACAAGCTCGCTGATGGAAGAAGAACGAAAGGTTATTACACGGTTTTCCGTTATGAAAGTTATGTGGTGAAATATTGGGTCTAATTGGCAGTTTATAACATTTTTCCTTCCAGGATGACTCAATTGATGATGTCCTTCCACCTGTTTTGCGCAACCTCCTTGGCACGAGACATGTGTTTGAGATCAGGGGCCATACATACTTCCATGCTGGTGAATATGAAAGCTTCAATTGTAGTGGGGTTACCTCGGTTGCTGTCAACGATCTCGCTGTGGCCAGTGTTAGCAACCAGCATGGTGTTGGGAATATGAAGGACGGGACGTCATCCAGTGTGGACAAGCACACGAAGGAAGGAACGTCATCCGGTGTGGACAATCCACCTGCCCCAGTACATACTCCAGCCAAAAAGAATGAGCCACGGAAGCGTAAATTGTTAGTGCCATCAAATGTGTTGGTATACATTCATTTTGGTTCTACATGCTTACTATATGGGGTTACTTATCGTTATTCCATTTAGGGTTCTTCCAAAGGAAACGGTTGGAACCGATGTTGGAAAGCATTCAGAGGCCAACGTGTTTTTTAAGCATACTCATGGGAAAGAAAAGTATGTGCGTCATAATCCTTCGCTTGGTTTTGGGTTGCGTTTGTGTGTTTGTATTCAATTGTGTTAAGTGCCTAACAATTGTATTCATAACTTAAACTGTAAACGCAGGGTGACTCTCAACACTTCAGCGCAATCTTACACTGAAGATGGCAACAGTGACTATGTTGACTTGGCTGATGATGATTTTGAACCTGGGAAAGAAAATAACCGCAGTTCAAAAAAATCAAGGTATGTACATTAACACGTTCTTAGACATTATAGTAAGCTCCGCCTGTTTCTTGATTGTATAATGTGTTGTTTGTGCAGGGTTGTTGAATCTGGCTCGGATTCAGAGAATGTTACGACCCCGAATGACGAAGAAGAAGTCTGAAATGTTGATAGTTATTCCGTAATTTGCTTTCATATCACCCAGCTGTTTATGAATTTCTTCATGGTTCTGTTTTTAAGTTCCATTGTATGTCTTTATTTTCCATTTGGTTTAAACTGGTCAGTGTGTGGTCTTCAGGCATTGGTTTTTGGTTTGGTTATGTTTCTACTGTTTAAAAATCGTTAATGGAAACTACTTTGGTAAATTACAATCCAATAAGATATGATTTTTAGTTGTGCTTCAATTGTTGATGATTAACTGGGTAGTATTCAACCATACCCTTATTAACCGTTTTGACCATTACTTTTAGTTACATGTAGATACAAATTATGTTCGGCAGGCATAAACCATGAATATGCATTGTATCTTTGGGTATATGGTTGTGATTATAGAGTATCATTATCATCTTAAACATATTACACTTATACCCATCTAACACACCAAACATTAAAGATAGCCGATTTTTTAAATGACCTTAATCTCAATATATTATCCGAATAACCTCGGTTATATTTAGATGTTCACCCTTCAATATAAAGTGAACATGAACTAACCCAAACTACTTTGTTCAATAGGAAATATCATACTTGCCTTCTCCTTTTAAAGACGTAGCCATCCCAATAGCAGTGCGAGCAACAAGCTTGATCAAAATCCAGTTAATACATGGATAACTATCCTGTGCATCTACACCACTACAATGAAAAACCGAAATCAAACCTCTCAGCAATATCTTCAAGGTGTTGTATATGAAATGTTAAAAATCAAAAGACTTATGTTGGATACTCAATAATGTTCCAGTAATAAATTTGTTATCCATCTCTTCAAAAATTCATTAGATTCATACGATACCACAAAAAGATGTTTATTTGGTAAGATTCTTATATAACTATTAACAAAATCGGTTTAAGTAATTTAAGCGCTCCGTCTTGCTAAAACCCCATGTTTCCAATCGCGCCATAAGACGACTATGTCTTCTGCATCAAAAAGGGATGCATTCCTTATATAGGCTAATGATTACATTTACTATTATATTTAAATGCTGTCAAACTCTTCACATGCTTAGCCGTTCATAGAGTGTCATACTAATGTGTTTGGGACCCTTATATTATACACTATTAATATTTATAGTTCATCTAATTGGCCTAAAAAGATCGATTATTATTAAATTATTATTGTTACAAATTTGATGACATATACCTCATTTATATGCTCACGACTATTCTTATACTCCTTCATAGTTTACATTAAAAAGATAAGCAATTAATATTTGGCTTCTCAGCTACAGGTATTATGATAATCCCTATTTAGTTCAGTTTATGTACCCTGTATTTCTTAATAAGTATAAAAGTCACTATAGAAATCTTATACGAAAAATTAGGTCCATGATCATGATATATGCAAAACTATTATACATATAATTACTGATTGGAAAAATAATTCCGTTAAATACCCTGCAAAACAATAAAAACTAAAATTCCGTTAAATACCCTGCAAATTTTTTGAAAAAAGATACAAAAAAATATTCCAAGTTCATTTTTTTACACACAAGACCCTTCATCTAAGATTGTAAACAAGTTTTCCCCCGAAGTATTTCGTCGTGCTTTCAAACAAATTAGAAACGAGCTCCGCTCCTCCCCCCTAAGAAATAATACAAATCCATTAAGACAATGTATTGTAAACCTTTTGTAATCAAAACGCGACACAAAGTTTCAAGCTACATTTACCTTTGAAACACGCATTCAATGGATCACAATGGGAGACTTTTGCATCACATAACCATATTGATAATGATTTTTGGATTGTCTTCCAAAAAAGGATCTGTATCACCATATGTTGTTCAAAGCTATGCTCAAGCCAAACCAAAGTACAAAGGGAAAAAATAATTCCCGATTACAACTAATTACTGATTGGAAATCGTTCACTGAACTAACTGGCATCGTTATCGGTAAAAACTACGGTTTGAACTGCTTCGTGAATTTTGTGTCAACAATGAAAATATGTGTTTCGGAGTATGTTGAAGTCATCTAAAGGCATGTTAAGTAAATCAACTATGTTGGACCAAACGGATTTCTTTGTATTTTTGTTGCATGGACCATGATATCTTTTGTAGTAAATATACAATCAATGGTCTTATTATGCAATATCAGTTACAGTATTATCTTTTCTTGAATGAAACCAATAAACAATCAATGAATGATATCTTTTGTACACCTTTAATATGGTTTTGAGTGATGACATCTTATCATAATCTCTTTTGATATCTTGGAACATTAATAAGATCTTTATAATTATGCTACGTGTATTTCTACAACTTTTACAGAAATATCGAACATCAAACGAGTGAATCGAACGAGTGAAAATCTCGGCCGTGCGTTGCACGGACCTTCACTCTAGTCTACCAATAAACTAAAACAGGATTATAGCATTCTTTAATCGACACGTAGTGTAAAGTTTAAATGACACGTGTCCTTTTTAGTCTATATTCTAATTTTAATCTTTTCCTTATAGTAATCAAACTTTAATATTTTATATCTACTTATTTACTATATATATATTTAATATATTATTTAATCAAAATATTAAAAAAATATTTAACTAATATTATTATTATTATTAGTTATATAAAAGTGGTTACTCCAATTCGATACAAATCTAAACGGTATTCGAATATATCGATATTATATTTGGAAAACGCTTAATGTTTATCAAATTTACATTCAAGATCGATGTAGCCTACCTTAAAATTAATATGTAAAATTTTTTATACATTGTCCATCTACTCAATCATTATTTGAATATTATATAAATAAAAATTATTTATACATTGTCCATCTACTCAATCATTATTTGAATATTATATAAATAAAAATTATTGTATATCATATCAGGTGGTTTTTTTAATATTATTAACACTAGATTAAACTCATGCGTTGCATGATGAATAATTATTGTCGTAAAAACTTGTTAAAAGTAAATAATTCATCTTCCAAAATTTAAATTATATGAGTACAATATTTTAATAACAATGTATTCAAATGTAAACGTACTTATTAAAGGCAGTTGCATCATAAAAGAGTGTATATTAATACTAATCAATGAACTTATTTTTTTAGTAATGTCTAAATCATACAACAATGTAATAACAAATGAAATCAAGGAATAAATTATATGAAATACTCCGTATACTTAAATAAACCATGAACATAAATTTCAATGCATAAAGCAAAAATTGAAAGGGTTAATTTCCAAAAATTGAACAATTTATTGAATTTGAGCAAGAAATTGAATATTATTTACTAAAAGGTAAAATAAGATCTTCTAAAATTCAAAGGATTAAAAGAAAAAATCACTATATCATATATAATTCAATGCTAAAATAATTCGATATAATCGATATGTAATTATTACTCAATATAATAACTTAAATAAGTACGCGACTAAGTTTAAAATTTGAAAGTTTTTATTCATTATATAATCTTAAATAATAGATTTGACTAAGTATTATCTTTAAATAATATCAGAAAATAATATAAAGAGTGACAAATAAGCGAAAAACTTAGTTGACACTCACATTATCCACAAAATAATAAAAAAAACATCAAGCTGATTGTATATTGTTATAATTGTGGAAAAAAATTATTCTATGTTTGATGTATATATTATATATTAATATTAATATAATATTTATAGTGCTTTGTTCATTTGAATCCCTAATTATCCATGCATCTCAGCCCTTGGATCAAACCAATCTATGGTTCAGATTAACATTTAACTTATAATTAAAATTTTAACACGGAGGGGTATTCTCGTAATTTACTTCTTATCCTTTATCTTCTTCCTTTATCCCCCAAACACACACGCACACAGTAAACACACACACTCTTCCTCTCCTCTCTCTTTCTCTCCGGCCGGCGATTATCTCTATCCGTCCATCATGTCTCTCCGGCCATTATTTCCTACCGGCGATTATCTCTATCCGTTCATTATGTGTCTCCGGCAATTATTTCCTACCGGCGATTATCTCTATCCGTTCATTATGTGTCTCCGGCAATTATTTCCTACCGGCGATTATCATTTCATCGGCGATTTCGTCTAAATCATCAAATAGATAACGGAAAAGTGATAACGATGATTACGTCAACTGTATTTCTTTATTTATTCATTATTTTTATATTTTTTTCATTTTATATGATTTTTTAGGGTTTTAGTTTATTTTTTTAGGGTTTTAGTTTATTTTTTTAGGTTTTTTTTTAATTTCTAATTCTGTTCTTAGAATCCACTGATTATGTAGTGTTATTTAGTTTATGTGTAGAATCAAACTTGATTTTGTATGTCTATATAAGTTATCTGTTATTGTTTAGTTTTATGTTCATAATCATATTTGATTATGTATTTAGATTTTAGAGATTTCTGTTTTTATAACTGTATGTGTAATATCATATTTGATTTTGTATATAGATTCTATAGATTTGTGTTTTTTAACTTTGTTTTGTACAATCAAATTTGATTTTATATTGAGGTTTTAGTTACGTGTCTTCTTATGGTTACAATCATATTTGATTTTACTCATACAGTGTGAAAATCATATATATAATGAACTATTCAAAATCAAAAATGATTTTACGCATACATTGTGAAAAACATATACAAGATCAACTTTTCAGTCAAACCAAATGGCTTCCATAAAAAGAAATTTATTTAAAATCAAAAATGAGTTACATACCAAGAAATTTATTTAAAACCAAAAAAGATTTTAAGCATACATTTTGAAATACCCATACAAAATCATATTTGATTTTATTCATGCATCTAGACAAAATGAATGAGTTCGGTATCATTAAACCTTCTTCAAAATCAAAAATGATTTTGTATAGACTTCCATACAAATAAACTTAATGTACAAAATCATTTATGATTTTGTGTATCACATTCAGTCAAACCAAATGGCTTCCATAAAAAGAAATTTATTTAAAATCAAAAATGATTTTACGCATACATTGTAGAAAAGTTATACAAAATCATATATGATTTTGTATAGCACATTGTGACTGAATAAAATGAGTTACATACCAAGAAATTTATTTAAAACCAAAAAAGATTTTAAGCATACATTTTGAAATACCCATACAAAATCATATTTGATTTTATTCATGCATCTAGACAAAATGAATGAGTTCGGTATCATTAAACCTTCTTCAAAATCAAAAATGATTTTGTGTATCACATTGAGTCAAACAAAATGGTTCCATAAAAAGAAATTATTCAAAATCAAAAATGATTTTGTATAGACTTCCTTACAAATAAACTTAATGTACAAAATCATTTATGATTTTGTGTATCACATTCAGTCAAACCAAATGGCTTCCATAAAAAGAAATTTATTTAAAATCAAAAATGATTTTACGCATACATTGTAGAAAAGTTATACAAAATCATATATGATTTTGTATAGCACATTGTGACTGAATAAAATGAGTTACATACCAAGAAATTTATTTAAAACCAAAAAAGATTTTAAGCATACATTTTGAAATACCCATACAAAATCATATTTGATTTTATTCATGCATCTAGACAAAATGAATGAGTTCGGTATCATTAAACCTTCTTCAAAATCAAAAATGATTTTGTATAGACTTCCTTACAAATAAACTTAATGTACAAAATCATTTATGATTTTGTGTATCACATTCAGTCAAACCAAATGGCTTCCATAAAAAGAAATTTATTTAAAATCAAAAATGATTTTGATTTTGTGTATCACATTGAGTCAAAACCAAAATGAGTTCCATAAAAAGAAACCCATTTAAAATCAAAAATGATTTTAATCATATAGTGTGAAAAACTCATTCAAAATCATATTTCTTTTTGTATTGTTGAAATGCATACATGTAACATGCTCATCATATTTGTTTCATAACAAAATATAACTAAGTTACCAGAAAGTGGTCATTTATATTACATATTAGCCAATTTCATTTCACAAACTATTTCCATAAGCACGACGAACCCTATAATCTCTGGTTCTGAGATAGTTCGCTTTCATTTCCTTAATGTCATGCATGCTTCTATACTCGTTTGCATCCTCAAGTATTTTTGTCGCTTCAGTGTTAATGTCATGGGTCAACATTGTAACACCCCAAGCCGAGGCTCGGAATATCACGGAAAACACATAGCACCAGGTGGAATTACAATAGAACAAACTAAATGCAATTAATGATTCGGTGAATCCAAAACATAACGAAGCAAGTAACAAAATACAACAGGAGTAAATAGCCATCAAAGTTAACATAATAACATCCAAAGATGGCAAACAATCCTAAGTATAATGCAAGAGGCAGGCCAATGAATCCTTGATCCATGAGGTCCATAGTCCGGGTTAAACCGCAAGTGAAGCAACTAAACTCCACGCCCTGGGAGAATCTGATTACCTGAAAAGTGTACTAAGCATAGTCAACACAAGGTTGGTGAGTTCGTAGTAATGGTTCGTAAAGAACCCACGATAATAATCATAATATACGAATAGAGGCTAGGCATGACTTACAGCGAGCCTCTAAGCAACACAATATCGTCCAACAACAAGATTACACAAGACTAGTAAATGCGTGATGAGAATGCACAAATGATATATGAATCAAAGTAAGTGCCAATGCATGAATAAGCCAACATGCCTATCCTATGCGTGAACTCCGTCACCTATGCAACGATACCCTTCTGTCATCTCAATGAACAAGGCTGTATCTCAAAATCATCGAGATATATATGTCTATATACTCGGGGTCACGTTCTACATCCAAAATGGGTGCATACATCTATGCACCAGGATGTCGGCAATCCCCTGCCGAGGGCTCATCAACGATGTATGCAATGCTTACAATCAAATGTAAATGCATAAATCATAAACCAACAATCAATATACGATGAACCTGTGCCAACAATCAATATACGATGAACCTGTGCCAACAATCAATATTCATCCAACATAAGCCAACTATCAACATTCCTCAAACATAAGCCAACTATCAACATTCATCAATCATAAACCACTATTCACAATTTAAACCAACTATACGTACATATACTTCAGAGGATTCTACTTTCTTCAAGTCCCAGATGCTTATATATAGGGTCACCCGCAGCCTTCCCACCACATCTAAAACCCAATGAAGGCATAACCGACTTCCATGTATGTACGTCTATCCTAATATATATATATATATATATATATATGTAACATAACAAAAAGAAAGATATATATATATATATATATATATATATATATATATATATATATATATATATATATATATATATATATATATATATATATATATATATATATATATATATATATATATATATATATATATATATATATATATATATATATATATATATATATATATATATATATATATATATATATATATATATATATATATATATATATATATATATATATATATATATATATATATATATATATATATATATATATATATATATATATATATATATATATATATATATATATATATATATATATATATATATATATATATATATATATATATATATATATATATATATATATATATATATATATATATATATATATATATATATATATATATATATATATATATATATATATATATATATATATATATATATATATATATATATATATATATATATATATATATATATATATATATATATATATATATATATATATATATATATATATATATATATATATATATATATATATATATATATATATATATATATATATATATATATATATATATATATATATATATATATATATATATATATATATATATATATATATATATATATATATATATATATATATATATATATATATATATATATATATATATATATATATATATATATATATATATATATATATATATATATATATATATATATATATATATATATATATATATATATATATATATATATATATATATATATATATATATATATATATATATATATATATATATATATATATATATATATATATATATATATATATATATATATATATATATATATATATATATATATATATATATATATATATATATATATATATATATATATATATATATATATATATATATATATATATATATATATATATATATATATATATATATATATATATATATATATATATATATATATATATATATATATATATATATATATATATATATATATATATATATATATATATATATATATATATATATATATATATATATATATATATATATATATATATATATATATATATATATATATATATATATATATATATATATATATATATATATATATATATATATATATATATATATATATATATATATATATATATATATATATATATATATATATATATATATATATATATATATATATATATATATATATATATATATATATATATATATATATATATATATATATATATATATATATATATATATATATATATATATATATATATATATATATATATATATATATATATATATATATATATATATATATATATATATATATATATATATATATATATATATATATATATATATATATATATATATATATATATATATATATATATATATATTTAGAAATGACAAAAGATTCATACAAAAATAGTGTTACTACTAGAAACTAGACTCTCTTACGATTCCAACGACAGGTCATACGACTTATTTGGACTTACGGATCAAAAGTTATTAACGTTTGAAAATCGACGCGCGTACTTTCCCAGTAACTATCCACTGCGTCGCAGTGAGCCAAAACCAAGCTCACTGCGCCGCAGTGGGCTAACCATGACTTGACCAGGCCCTAGCCACTGCGCCGCAGTGAGCCTTTGCCAAGCTCACTGCGCCGCAGTGGGCTAACCATGACTTGACCAGGCCCTAGCCACTGCGCCGCAGTGGGCTAGGCCTAAGCCACTGCGCCGCAGTGGCCCAGTTCTGGCCAGAAGCAGCAGCAGCTGCAGCCCGAACCAAAAACCCAAAAACAACCCATATGACATCCAAAACGATTTGTAAAGCCTTGTAACTTGATTTGAAGCATAAATAAACACCATTAACCATAAATAAACATAACCCAATCCACAAATTCAACCCAAACATCAAAATCATACCCAAAACCTTCAAACCCTAAATTAAACCCTAATTTGACCTAAAACGAGATTTAAGCCGATTTAGGACTTGTGAAAGTTCAAGATGACTAGAAATGCATAAACAAACATAAGTAGGTATAAATGGGATGAATTTGACTTACCAAAACTTCTCCTTGAGCTAGAACCCGAAATTAGGTCAAATGGACAAAATGCAAGACTTCCACCTTTTGATTCTTCGATATGACGATAATGTGGTATAGATGGCTATGAATCTAGTGTTATACCCTTTCTAAACACTAAGTAGATGGTAGGGAGAAGAGAAGAATGATCTTGCTTTGTTTTTGAGAGAAAGAGAGAAAGAGATAGATAGATAAGAAGTGAGAGGGGAGAAAGAGATAAGGGGGGGGGGGGGGGGAAATGGGTCATTGGGTGGCTGGTGGGTCTTGGACTACCCACGGGCCGACCCGCTCCCATCACAAGTCACAACACAATAGCTACACATTTAAATACCGACCAACACATATTATCGACCCGAATATACCACATTGCCATTTAACTCACAAAACGACCCAATTAATTCATTAACTCAATTTGTTAGTCAAATTACACATAAAGTCAACGGGTCAAAATTTACGGATGTTACATTATTCCCCCGTTGAAAGAATTTCGTCCCGAAATTCAACAAAACCCTAATTATCAAACAAATGCGGATACTTAGACTTCATATGGTCCTCTCTCTCCCAAGTGAACTCGGCTCCACGTCTAGCATTCCATCTAACCTTCACAATCGTGTAGCGTTTACTCTTGAGTTTCTTTTCTTGGCGGTCCAAGATCTCTACCGGCTCTTCAACAAAGTTCAAATTCGAATCAACCCTAATTTCGTCCATAGGCACATGATGTGTAGGATCCGCCAAACACTTGCGCATGTTACAAATATGAAACACATCATGCACACCGCTAAGCTCTTGAGGCAATTCTAGCCGATAAGCAACCTTCCTAACCCGTTCAAGAATCTTGAAAGGACCAACATACCTTGGTGCAAGTTTTCCCCGCTTCATAAAACGTACAACACCCTTCCAAGGCGATACCTTCAAAAGTACATAATCACCAACTTCAAACTCCAACGGTCTTCGCCTCACATCGGCATACTTCTTTTGACGTTCACGGGCCAATTGCAACTTCTCCTTAATTTGAGCATTACAAAAAATTTCAGGCCAATTTTCATCCGTTATCGACGCGGTTTTGGCGAAAATTTTTAGAAATTATCAAATTTTTCCTATGATCATGATATCCAAAGTTTACATGAAATTCTAAGTTTCGTGAAAACATATTTCGGCGAAAAAATTTGGAGGGAAACCTGAAGTACAAAATCTCCAAATTTCAATTTTAATTCTTTCACTTCAATTTCAATCACAATTACCTTTTCATTTCACTTTCATTTCACCCTTTGCTAAACAAAATGTCAAGTCCAAGTATCTCAAATTCAGTCAAAAATGATTTCGTCTTCAATTTGTGGTTAACTTCCTCACCCAAGACACCTACTTCATCTGAAGAGAAACTTCATAAAGGTGGACTGTGCTCATGTTGTATGACTACTCATTTGCGATCTGAAACAACTCCTTGTCAAGTGATGAAGATATTGATTCATTCGATTGCCACTGAAAATGTCAAGTTTCAAGAGGAAGTAGTCACGTTACAAGCTGAGAATGTCAAACTGAAAGAACAAATGATCTACTATCGAGCTGGAAATGTGAGACTTACAAATAAGATGAAAGAACTTCAAGTTGAATTTGGAGACCTTGCAGTTTGGAATGAAATTGACAAACAAACTTTGAAGAAGAATGATGAGTTGATGTCACAAATGAAAGCTGCGATAAAAGAACTTCAAACAGAATTGAAAACTTCCAACAAGAAGCTGAATGATAGTATCTTGGAAAGCAAATCAAGAGAACTTATTTTGCAAGAAAAGATTTCAAGTTTTCAATCTCAGTAAAAAAATGAGACATCTATATTCTTAACCATGGAGAGCAAGTTTATTGATGAGATGAACAAAGTTGAGAAAGAGAGACAAGATGTTTGCACCAAAATCAAGACTCTTGAAGAGAATTGTTTGCAATATCAATCAAATGAAACATCTCTACGAAAGAGAATCTCTGAACTTGAGATGGAATTGCAAACACAATCAACATCTTGTGACACTCAAAGTGATGATGGCTCAGTTTATCATGATGCAAGTCCAATATTTCCAACTGAACTTGATGCTCAAAAGAAAGTTTGCACTGAGTCCATCCCAAAGAGCTCAAAGATCAAAGTTTCATCTCCTGCTAAACATAAAGCTTCTCAATTTACTAACTATGCCTTATTCAAGGATAGAAAGTATTCGTCGAAGCCTACTATAGATGGAACACAGACTCTCATTCCATTCTTGTCATTTGAAGACAATACCAAGTTCATCTCTCAAGCAAAAGCTCAGTTGACCAAGATCAAATGGAAACCTGTCTACAAACCAAAGTCAACTGAGTCAAAGACAATCAAATACTCACTTTGGCAACTCTATGAACTTGCACCAAAACCAATTACCGTGCAAGAAGTGAATGTCTTTGCATCTCCACTGCGTCCACAAAAACTCAACTTTCAACAACCTCGAGTTTTCACCCACCATGGACTGCAGATTCTATTCGTCGAATCGATGACACGTACATTTGGAATGTCAAGACGAAAACCGTTGGGCCTACACAAAAATGGGTCCCAAAGGTTGTTTGTAAGTAATTCGATGAAATGGCTTATACACATGTCAGTGTATAACCCGGGCTAAAGATGTTGTTTATTGAACTACTACTTCATAATGGTTGATTCCCCAGTTTCGACTTCAAAGAGACATGATGAACATGTTGCCACACATTCATCATGAGGGGAAGAAAGAGGATAATGAAGTCGAAAAAATGTGTGTGACTTGAATCTTCGAGAATTGTTGAATCATGAATCAGAGTTGTCTTTTGAAATGCGGAAGGTATGAATCTTGGTTTCGAATGTTTCAATCTTCGAATCTTGAGTGAAATTCATCTTTTCAATTCTTCAGTTTTAATTCTTGAATGAATTTCATCTTCTTGGAATGAAGTTTCATGAAAATGAACTCTCCCCCTTGATGTATGCATTGGAGTTTCTTGAACAAAATGTTGTTGTATGACTTGAAGATCTTTGAATGAAGTGAGTTTGATGAAGACTCTTTTAAAGCTTTTACTTCTTTGACTTGAATCTTCTAACCAATCTCTGATCCTTTTTGAAGCTTTGATCTTTGTCATATCAATTCGAACACTTTGGAGAGTAAGCAATTGAATGAAGTTTGGATGAAATTCTTATGAAGTAATCATGCTCCCCCTCAATCCATGAGTATACACATTTTGGAGCATTTTTGAACTTTTGAAGCATCTTGAGTGAAGCATTTTTGAACTTTTGAAGCATCTTGAGTGAAAATCTTTTCATCTTTGGTTTCATTCTTATCTATGACATCAATTCACGATTCCCCCTTTTAAAATCAAATTCTCAATCAACTAAAATCTAGTGAAAATCTGAAACTATTGACACATCATGAAGAATTTTCTCCCTCTATACACAAACTTTGATAATCCTAGAACTCTGATAAGCCTAACACGTAGTGAAACAACCAAACCAAACACTAACTTTTCTCCTTGTTTCCTTATCAATCAGTAAATCAATCATAAAATTTTCTCCCCCTCATAATGACAAGATTGGGAACCAATCTCATTATGTACATATTGATTGATTCATTGTCAACAAGAATAACATGATCGAATGTACACATGGAGAAATATCAACCATCAAAACATCAACCCGAACCCTTAGCCCAACCCAAGAAATCCTAGGGGTGACTAAAATGGAAGATTGAAGTTATTGGGACAAACGTTATAGCATGGTGTTGGTGTTTTCTGTGTTTGTGTGATGAGAAATGAAACCAGATAAGAATGATTCCGTTAGCATGTTCAAAAATCGAAAGGATTAATGAAATGACCGATTGAAATGTATAACATTTTTCGGATTTCCTATGTATCATTGAGATATGCACAAACAATTCTCTAACATAGTTCAGTCTGCGGCTTTGCAACCACGAGATTGCTTCAAAGAATATAAATCATGGTTAACACTACCGAAGCATTTGATAACCACAATTTTATCCTTAAAGACTTTTTAGGGAAAACCGAGGTCACTTAGACTTCTTGGTAACTCAATAATCACATAAATGTAATTATGAGACCTACGTTCAACGTTGGAAAAGATGTTAGCATTGGTAGGATTTCCATTCGATCATCGTGGAATATCAATTGAGATATCACTACGAATGTTCCGGCTATATCACAAAGATAAGCAATTATATCACAAAGATATGACTCGAATGTGTTCTAATACAAATGAATGATGATCAATTTAATGACCAAACAAGATAGCTCTAGACACATCGTGATCAAAATGAAGTCGGGGACTGGAGCAGAATGTCGCCCTTTTTTCAATATCAACATCTTCCAAATGAAGAGTCAATAGAAATGTGAAAATCTCCGTGAGAAATGAAACAAGTATTTGTTAAGAAACACTTGAGTGGTTAGGAAAAGATGTGCATTGCTTCACTGGGTCCATGAAGACTTCTTCAATATCGAGAAATCAACAAATGAAA
>JAXHQA010000461.1:0-22020 GCA_034093135.1 Erigeron breviscapus
GATGACCCATTTGACCCAAACCCATTTTGACCCCACCCAAACCACCCATCCTCCACCCCAAAAGATATAGCTACCTTCTCGAAATCTTGTCCCCGAACTGCTTCATTCTTCTCTTTGGTTATCTGCCTAAGCTCTTTCTCAAGTTCTCTGGCTTCCTCTGGGAGCTACAGGCCATAGATCATTAATGCAAGGCCTATCAAAAGCTAAAGCAAGTAGAAGAATGACATAAGAAAACACCTACTTGTGCATGACGAAGTCGAACTCGAGAGCCAGCTTCATCTACCAAATCAATCGCTTTATCTGGAAGAAATCGGTCACTGTACGTATATACAGAAAGTCAATAGATGAATACTCAAAATGAAAACAATAAATTCAGCCTAAAAATGGGTCAAACGGGTCGAAAGTAGCCCACTGTATTATTTTTAAAGCATACAAGAATACAAACTCCTTAATTAACTTACTTTTGAGCCAGTCTCTTGTGACCCATACTAAAAACTATATGTACCTGATATACTGGTATGATAATTGCGCTGCAGCGACTAATGCTTCGTCGGTGTAACGGAGCTTATGGTGAATCTCATATCGTTCACGAAGTCCCTTTAAAATCAGTATTGTTTCCTCAACTGTTGGCTCCGGTACCTTAACAGGTTGGAATCGTCTCTCTAGTGCTGGGTCCTTCTCAATATGCTTCCGGTATTCATCAAGTGTTGTTGCACCAATGCACTGTACCAATTACAATTGTAAATAGCCAAGAAAGTAAAAGGAGTATAGATGCACATAGTACCACCATAATTGTGTCACTTGTAACTTACCTGCAATTCACCTCTAGCAAGAGCTGGCTTCAAAATGTTAGCAGCATCAATAGCTCCCTCTGCAGCTCCAGCTCCAATGAGTGTATGGACTTCATCAATAAATAGAATAATCTCATCACTTTGTTTAATTTCCTCCATCAACTTTTTTAGTCTCTCCTCAAACTCTCCACGATACTTCGTACCAGCCACAAGAAGACCCATATCCAGAGTTATCACCTGATTAAGCAGAAAAAATAGCAGAATACTGATTAGCAAGTTTCACCCTATACACCTTTGGTATTGATCTACGTGACTTGCTTATAATCAAAGTCATTAAAAAATGTAAATTAATGAAAAAATATGCTGTGTACACCAAAGCATATTTTCGACAACCTTTATATAAATTTGGCCATTTTACCCATTAACATTTGAATTGGTGACCCGTGGTAGATACTGGTCACGCTTTCTCTGTAACGAGTCAGATAGTTGAAATAAAAAAGCTCAGCTAAACAAAACACATCAAAAGTGCCCCAAAGTGTACTTCTAATACATTAAACC
Source organism: Erigeron breviscapus (assembly GCA_034093135.1). Lineage (NCBI taxonomy): Eukaryota > Viridiplantae > Streptophyta > Magnoliopsida > Asterales > Asteraceae > Erigeron > Erigeron breviscapus. The sequence goes on from JAXHQA010000461.1 coordinate 1,350, forward strand.
TACCAACACTTTATTAAGAAAACTTAGGTACTGTTGTATTAGTAATAGTATAACTTATGAATCATATTAGAGAGATGGATCAATGAAGTAAAAACTATTGTACGCCCAAGAGTTTCCGAAAGAATCTGACTGGATCCAACCTGTTACCCGACCTGCCTATTTGCGACTTCTATCTTTTTAACAGATACATACTAAGTGGGCCTTTTGGCAGTTACAATCTTCTGGAAGTATGAAGCAGTTGTGGTTTTTAAAAATTCAAAGCACATTGCACATCAGATTCCAGCTGCGGGTTTATATGGTAAAATCAATGTCATGAACAGTAAATAATAATAATAAATTGCCACCCACCTTCTTCCCCTCTAATGTTTCTGGAACATCACCACTTGCAATTCTCTGGGCGAGGCCTTCTGCAATAGCAGTCTTCCCAACACCAGGTTCTCCAATAAGGCAGGGATTGTTTTTTGTACGCCGTCCCAAAATTTGAGTAACCCTTTCAATTTGTGGCTGCCTTCCAACAACAGGATCCAACTTACCCTAGATAATTGAAGAGAACCAAACGTAAGCAACACTTGCATGAAGAGTGAATGACTATGGACTCGTATAACTTGCAATAATATACCTCCTCTGCCAGCTTTGTCAAGTTAGTACCGTATTCCTCAAGTGTCGGCATTTTGTTGTTTGAGCTCCCACCACCTACACCAGCACCAACAGCTTCTGCACTCTCACCAACCATTCTAATAACCTATTCAAACAATTGAAGATTTAAATTAAAGAAATAAAAAAAAAACAATAGTTTGGACAAGTGAACCACGGGTAGATACACAACCACAGATAAGTAATATACATAGCATTAGAACTTGCCTGTGTGCGGATGTTATTCGGGTCTGCACCCAAATTCTCAAGAACACGAGCAGCTACGCCTTCACCCTCACGAAGCAACCCAAGGAGCAAGTGCTCAGATCCTATATAATTATGACCTAAAACATTTGGAAGATAATGGAATAAGTAAAGGTAACCAGATGGGTCAGTCAACAAGTTGAATATCAGGTCAAAATGGGTTTGGTTGAATTGTAGCACTTAAAATACGCGTCTAAATGGACGGGCCGGGTTGAGTTGACCCGCAATATTTATCCATTTTAAAACAAAAGTAACATTCATTATGCTTCCAGAACAATATTATTATAATATATAGCTATAAAATCTTTTAAAAGAAGCGAATTAGAATTACTGTGATATATTCTTTATAATTTACATTCATTACCCAATTGACCAATTCCCTTTTTAGCTAATTTTTTATAATTGGTCAACACAGCCCAAATCGACCTGTTTATTCGTGCATGGCTCGAAATTGCCATCTCTTAAACATATCTACTTTTGAGTCAACTTTTGGAGAGAAAAAAAGAAAGAGTTACCGAGTTGACGTGCCTCCTCTAAAGAGAGTTCCAAAACACGCTTTGCACGAGGTGTAAATGGGATCTCAACAGCCACAAATCCACTGCCCCGACCAATAATCTTCTCTACCTCCACACGTGCATCTTTCAAATTGATTCCCATTGACTTCAGCACCTTTGCTGCAATTCCAGTGCCTTCACCAATAAGACCTAATAAGATCTGTTCAGTACCAACAAAGTTGTGACCAAGCCGTCTTGCCTCCTCTTGTGCAAGCATGATAACTTTGATAGCTTTCTCCGTAAAACGCTCAAACATGGCTTTTGGCACGATTCTCGAAGGCTTTGCTTTTCGAACAGAGGTGGCGGCTGCAACCTTTGAATGAAAATCTTGGCCCCTTCTTACCAAGTTATCTAAAGCATTGGTTCCTCGTAAACCAGAGAAATTTCCCACTCTCATTGAAGGAGTTTGTACGCTGTACATCATCTTAACTTCTCCATTTGTTCTACCAGATCTCTTTGAACGAAGCTTGCTTTCACCAGCAACCGTCGAAGGAAAGCTGGTTGACTGAACCAGAGCCCCAGCCATGATTACAATCAAATTTTCTGCAAACAATGCCTCAGTTAGTTGTATACCACTAATTATAACTAATATCACAAAGCCAAAATAAAAAAAGCATATAGACATATACCAGAAATAATAGTGGTAAAATAGAAATTCCGCAAAGACTAGCCAGCATTAACTTCGAGCTAGAGGGAGTAATATATATGCAAAAATGTATAGATACCACTACGAAAGCACGCAGCTTCCCACTAGAATGTCATAAAATCCCGAATCTTTCAAATTACACGTTTAAATCACAATTTCAGCTTGCAGATAATCGGCAAGATAATCTATCACATCCTCATTTCAGAGGAACAAAAAGAAAATTACTTAGCCTATCACTGTCGGGCATCCTAATTCTCGTTCGTAATGACCCCAACGGTTTACACTGATTACTAACATTAAACCCGAAAACGGGGTATTCACAAACAACACAATTATTTACACAATCGGACTTAAACACACAACCTATGGGTTTACAGACCACCTCAGATACCGATAGGTAGAACCTGATATATATATATACACACACACACACATATATTATATAAAATATATAGCAAAAAAACTTCCTAAAAAGGAGAATTCACTAATAATATTTCTAATTAGTTAGATTAATAGTCACAACAACAACATATATTGATTAATTAGATACTTCTTTAAATTAATGATAATCTTATCCATAAAGTTATCCATTTTAAACAGACATTCATCAAAACAATATCATAATCATCGATTAATTAATAAATTGATAAAGTGAAGGAAAAAAAAAGAGAGTACCTGAATTGGAGCAACAATTTTAGCACAAGAATTAATATTAATATATTAATGCAATATTTATGGAGAGAGGAAAGGAGAAGAGAATAGAATAGATGTGGAAGAAAAAATGATGAGATGATATGTGATTTTATATGATTTGATTTTATGAATTTTTTTGTGTGATCAAAATGTTGGTTGGACACGCTACTTAATTGGGTTCCATGGTTATAGCCATATCTATATCTATATCTATGAATAATAATATCGAAAATTAGGAATAGATATTGTGATGTAATAATAGTGTCTATTTTTAATGTGTGGGAATATAAACCCACACATTAATTTCCCGTATAATACGTGAGATAAATATATTAAGTTTTTAAAATAACATAATTATTAGTTATAGATTAAGTAAAGTTGAAATATGATGATATTATTATTCAAAGAAATACTTTGTACCGAATATGGTTAGTAAAGTATGTATGTTATATTTTTGTATAATAATGGTCTAAAATTAATAATAAATACTATTTGTTGAATAATGACAATATTATTATTTGGAAATGGTTTTATTGTATATGATTTGTGAGATCTGTTTGTTATATATTTGTATAATAACGATGTAAAATTAAATATAATTAAAACATGTTTATTTAATATAATAATAAAATGATGAAAAATATACTATCTCCTTATTTGTATAAAATCATATATCAAATTGTAAACTTTAAACTACAATATGTATCTATCTAATAAGGTCACATGACATTTGTAATAAAGTTACATAAATTGAGTCATCATACTCTTACTTTTTAATTCCCATGATATATATACATAAACTTTTACGAATTTTAATACAATTTATTTACTAACTTAAAATTTATAAAATATTAATTACCCAAAATATGATTTTAAATTCCAGATACTATTTTAAAGATAATAAAAAAAATAGGATAATGCCCATGGAGGCCACCCAAATATTTAACCATTTTCTTTTAGTCGCAACTATAAAAATATACTTTATAGGTCATTCAAATATATCATATATTTTGTTTTGACTAATTTCAACTAAAAAAAATTATTATTTAAACAACAAAAATATCATCGTGTTAAAAATCCATAATAACGTGAATAGGAACTAAAATGTGTAGTACCTATTATATCCTAGATAAGAAGAAAACGTTTGTCATCTCAGTATTTTAAAATTGACATAATATGTGTTATGCATTTGAGTTGTATCTTTTAATATTTTAAAGTTTTGAGTATAACACTAATATAATTTAACAAAACTTTTTTGATATAATTTAAATCAAAATTAGTAAAATTGAAAGGAAACAACAATTTTGACGCCCTATAACTTTTTTTTAATAAGTTAGTGACAAAAAAAAAAAGATTTGATAAATAAGTGGCTTGCATATGCATTATACCCAAGAAAATAAAAGAACCCCACGTAGAAAGTTACATGAAACAAATTAATATTTTTGAGATATGTGCTATATATTGATGATTAACCTTATTTATAAAATAACTTTTTCTTTATATAACTTGTGTTTTTTTCATTTTTTATTTATTTTTTTTTTTTGTACTTTTATTTGGGGAGCCATGATAACTTAGTAGTTTAAAAAAAAACAATATAGATCTAACACTTATTTTGAGATACATAAGATAATGTATACTTTTTAATCTGCTGTATTGGTAATGCTTAACAATAAATTTAACTTTGCTCATATGATTTATAAAGTTAATGGGTATATTATTTTATTTTGTTTGAAAATGTTTATTTTTCAATCATGTAGTTATATATTATAAAATTGAGTCATCATACTCTTATTTTTTAAGTCTCATGATATATATAGATAAACTTTTGTTGGTAAGGTCTTTGGCCTTGAAAGGACCCACCTACGTTTGAATCCACTTTTCAAATTTATAGGGTGGATTAATTGGGAGTTTTTTGGGATTTCTGTGTTCCATCTCAGGTTTTGGAATAATTTAAAAAAAAATTATATGTCGATAAAAAAATATTACTATTTCAAAAGTAATAAAAATTAAATTCACCTCACGTAAATTAGGTACATCAAACAAATGAATATTTTTGAAATGTATGTCTCTTTTGAAAGTCATGATAACCTAATAGTTATATAAAAATAGAGAAAAAAAACGTAATAAAAAAATGTAATAAATGATTAGGATTTGGAGAATTTTGCCTAACTTAGTTTTTCAATACGTGGATTTATATATAAATTTGGTTTATTAGTCTTTCATAAGCTCTGGCATTATTTTTGTCATTGAGATTTGAAGGATTTACATATTATTATTTATTTATGGTATATTATAATAATTAAGAAGGGTATATTTGAAAATTATAATTTACACTTTTTTGCTTTCCACCACTAATTTACACTTTTCATTATTAATATTTATTTAAAAGGATATATTATTTATTTATGGTATATTATAATAACTAGATTATTGTCCCGCGTAATACGCGAGTAAATATATATAATTAAAAATTTGTTAAAATTTTAAAATATCATAAGTTGACAAATATTGATAAAAAATTATTGAAAATGGTGATATTATCATTTGTACTCTTTTATTTTATTTTTTTGAACAACAGATCGACTCATAGACACCCTTTTATTTTTTGATTATTGTAGGCACCATATAAGTAGCATAACGATGTAAATCAGATACTTATAACCAAAATCTGTTATGTTATATAATTAAATCATATATAAAGTCATAACTCAATAACAACTTATTGTATTAAAAAAAATTATTTAACAAAACAAATATTGATTTTAAAGAATAAAAATGATATAAAATGTAGAAAATATTAAGATTAATAAATAAATTTAGTAAGATCCAAATATCATCATCTTATAGTTTTAAAAGATTTCTAGGCTAATATTTTTGAAGTATTTATCATTTCTTTATAACAATACATTCTAAGAAATTCAAATTGAAAAAAAATAAAATTTGTAGCACAATACCGATGTATTCCCTTTATTACAAAACAATTACGAACATAATTATACAAACTGATAACAGTTACCCGCGACATTTAGCTATCTATTTATTATAGCTAAACACTTTGAATTTTAACATTAAATTAAAATGATTGGAATAAAATGATAATGTCATCTTTGACTTAAATATAAGTCAAGTTCATTTTAAATCCTTACAATTTTTTTTATTAGACTCCTTCGCATTATTATCATTCAAAACTTATATGAATTCTTAGAATTTTTTTCAAATTTACATTATAAAATACCATTTATCTTTTAATAATTAACAATATATATATATTGATAGCCGAGAACTTATATAAATATATGAGATGGAAAAATATATTAAGGTTTAATTATGTAAGTAGCCAAAATTTAAATAAATGTTAACTAGAGCCTAAAATAAATGTTAATTATATAAAGTAGAAGGACTAATGTTGTGTTACTTAATAATAAATTTGATAATGATGTTATTATTTCAATCTAAAGGTTGTAACTAAAAGTTTGAACTCATCTAACGATCCTTGTTTTTTCATAAAAGAATTTAAGACCTTGTTATATATATATAAAGTAGATTAAGAAGGGTATATTTGAAAACTATAATTTACACTTTTTTGCTTTCCACCATTAATTTACACTTTTTAGTATTAATATTTATTTAAAAGGGATATATTTTGTCTAATCATATATAATATAAGTATTAATATTGTCATTCGATAAAGATGAAATAATCAAATTTAATTCAATGGTTATAAATCAAAGATGGAATTCATCCAAGGGTTCCTATTTGTTTAAGAATGAATTTAGGACCTTGTTATATATATATTATATAATATATAATATATATATATATATATATATATATATATTATTATATATATATTATATATATATAGGGGACCCTTATTTTGAGAACCCATTTTTTTGTAAGAACCGTGAGAACTCTTAAATTTCATATTAGATCACATGTTTTTTTTGTTCATTCACATGTGAAACGTTATAAAAACATATGTTGCAGAATAATTTTTTTTCAAAACCTTATATATAGCCGTTTGTCACATGTGAACAAAAAACGTGAACAAATTCATTCACAGGTTCACAAAAGGCTACTTTGAAGGTTTCTTAAAAAAGTTTCTTCTACAAAATACATTTTTATATCATTTCACATGTGAATGAACAAAAAAACATGTGAACAAATATATATTTTAAGAGTTCTCATGGTTTTTACAAAAAAATGGTTCTCAAAATAAGGAAACTCTATATATATATATACACACTCCAGTAAGAACACCCTTAAAATAAGAACATGGTGAGAACACTTAAGAACATCCTTTTGATGCATTAAAAGTCCATAAAACCAACATAGTGTATAACTAATTATCATTATTTAAGTGTTTAACAACACATTGATCCGTCAAAATCGAAAAAATCACGTTTTGTTGGATGCATCCATTTTGATGAATATGCATCCAAGATGGATGCACAAAACAAAAAACATGATTTTCTCGATTTTGACAGATCAATGTGTTGTTAAACACTTAAATAATGATAATTAGTTATACACTATGTTAGTTTATGGACTTTTAATGCATCAAAATGAAGTTTTTAAGTGTTCTCTTATTTTAAAGGTGTTCTTATTTGATTGCCCCTTATATATATATATAGGTAGATTCTCGTTTGTAATTTGGTGAAAGCCTTAAGCCTTTAAACGATAGAATTATATTTTTAAGATTTTTTCTTTTATTATTATTTTTTTCTCAATAACTTTAGTTTTTACAAATATTATCTAAAATAAGTTATAAATAAAAATAAGAAATAAAGCAATATAGACACATGATAAGTTGATAAATGATAACTATGATCATGTGAAAGAAATATATACAGACTTAGTATATATATATATTTATATTATATATATAATATTATATATATATATAGGTTTTAGGTAAAATAAAACAAGTATTAAAGTGAAACAAATAAAACAATAGGTTTCACTTTACCAAAAATCACCGTGCATCATGAAAATCATCGTGCATCAATTGCTTCGTGAATATTCGTGCATCAATTTAACCATGATCTAAGGGTCAAGATCTTGTCTTATTTGTTTTACTTTAATACTTGTTTTACAATACCCAACCCCTATGAAACTTGCATACTTTGACATGTTTTGGCATAATATTTAAGAGATTATTACCTATGGATGTAACCAACTATCACCAAATGTCTATATTATGTAAAGATCTTGTCAAATGTCTATGTCATGTAATAAACTTTCAAATCACGGCTATTGGATGTACCCGACGAATCAAAAACTTACACGTGGCAGCTTATATGTTTTACACATATACCCGGATACATCCAATAAAGGGGATTTAAAAGTTCATTACATTACATAGACATTTTACGAGATTTTTACATAATATAAACATTTTGTCATAGTTAACTACATCTATAGGTAATAATCCCAATTTTTAATTATACACGTGAGAGTATGTTTTTATTGGTTTGATGATATATATCTTATACGGAGCTTTATCTCCGTACCCGAAACAGATACGAAGACACTTTCGTACAGGTAAAAATTACTTATTTATATACCCAGAACGGAGCTCAACCTCCGTTTAATATAATCATTCCGGAGCTCCCAAGGTAACAATACCTAGCTCCGAAGAAACATATTAAGAAGATCGGATATACATAGGTTCTTTCCATGATTATCCGAATAAAACAATATACTTAAAATCCCGAATAGCTCGGATACGGCTCATAAAAAGATTATCATAAATCTCCCTAAAAAGATAGAAGATATCCTTAAAAGAGGAAGAGATTTACCCTAATTCTCTTACCATCTACTCCAAGTTTCCTACCCTCTATATAAAGAGGAGATGCCATACGACACATATCATCTTCTCACGCCCTTCATTCATAACCTAACACACCGACTCATAAGCTCGGTAAAGAACCAAAACACCGATCAGGCGTAAAGCGGCCGTAGCCCTATTACCAGTAGGGAATCGCCTTCAAAACACCTTCTCAACCCCCGAACTCCTTCGGTTGTGCCATAGTGCGATTATTTGATCAAACAAATTGGCGCCATCCGTGGGACTAATCCCTCACAAAAAAAAAACAACAAATCCTTCAAACCCACTCACGATCAGAATAATCAGCTATCATGACCGATAGAGACATCAATTACCCACCAAGAACACCCAATATGGGGGGGACCTCGATCACGCCCCAGAGAACCGAATTTTAAGGAACAATTCTCCTTCGACACGCCAGTGCCAAACTTCAACCCACCTATTATTACAGGAGATTATAGTGCGGCTGCAGGCGAAACATCAAACGCATGAAGAGGTCTAGACAGGTCCACGATTACGTCGCAGGGTCAGGGTCCGGACAGATCTGCACAGCAGGGTCTGGATAGATCCGCATCATCGGGTCAGGGTCTGGACAGATCCGCGCAGCAGGGTCTGGATAGATCCGCATCACCGGGTCAAGGTCTAGACAGGTCCGCGATCACACCCCAGGGTCAAGGTCTGGACAGATCCGTACAGCAGGGTCAAGATCCAGACAGGTCCGCGATCATACCGCAGGGTCAAGGTCTGGGCAGATCCGCACCCCAGGGTCAAGGATTAGATAGGTCCACAACGACCCCCAGAGCCAGGACGCAAATAGGCCAATAATCACACCACCCCAGGGCCATAGCAGCTTCGTGCTTACACCACTCCAAGGTCAGGGCTAGGGACAAAACGGGTTAAACACCACTCCGCCCAACCAAGGAACATCACGGACCCTCGGAGATATTAATAGAGCATCGACATCAGTAGAGCACGAAATAAATGACGCGTACGTGCAAGCTAATTACGATGTGTTGAATACAATCATGCATCGTCTAAGAGAAACAGGTCAGATCTACAACGTTACTAGTAACCTAGAAAATGACTATGACTCAGATTCGGTGGATGAATACATCGAGATGCAGACCCCCTCAGGGAGGCCAAACGAAAGGATACAATCAAAGCAAAGAAGGCGTACTCAAGCAGTCACAACCCCTGCAACAAGAACGACTGAGATACGGATAGGAGGGGGAAGGAATGCACCAACCAACGCTGAAGAAACAGCCCTCCGGAGAACACGGGGAGGGCGTCTACCCGGCTTCGACGGAGGTCCGGAGAACAACCTGTTATCTCATGTAACATCCGCGATATTTGACCGTTTGACTTTATATGTAATTTGACTAACAATTATGATTAGTAATATAATGGAAAGCTTTTATATGATTATATGACGTGATATGTGTTAAACGGGTCGATTGGCCACTTATTTGGTGACACGATACTAAATAATGCGAGATAACGATTAGATAAGCTAGTAAATGTGGCGGGTCAACCCACAACCCATGACCCAAGAACTTCCTCCCAATTCTTCCACCCAATCCCCATTCACCACCCATTCTCTTATCTTCCCTTCTCTCTCTATATTCAATTCAAGAACACCCACTCTTACACTCACTCTCTCACTAAATTATCATCATCATTAAATGTTAGTTGGGTTGGATTTAAGTTAAAATAGTTATCTATATCATCATCTTGACAACATATCAAGAAAATTGGAAGTCAAAGGTGCAAGAATTATCCAATTGGGTCAAATTTTCAGGTTTGAGCTTGTAGTCATTTTTGGTAAGTAAAACTTCACTCAAATTAATCATTCTACATTTATTAACATGTTTCTAAGCTAAACCTTTGAGATTTTGGGTCAAAATCGGGTCAAAGGTCAAATTAGGGTTTTATTAGGTTAAATTAGGTCAAAACCGATATTCATGATGAAATTGTTGTTTTGAAACGAAATTTGGAAGTGGGTTGAGGTTAAATACATTATTAAACATACTCTTGGTCGTAACAAAGTGTTTTGTACCACAAATCGAGTCAAAAACTCAAATGGGTTGGGTTTTGGGTTTATAATAAACAAAAATTAGGTTAAATGACTTTTAAACAAGAAATGGTAATCATGGGATGAAAATTATGAATTGGGTTGTGTTTAATGAGGTCTAATTATGCTTATCTAAGTCCTTTCGAGTGTCAAAGCAGTTTCAGACCTTCCTTAACCGAATCAAAGTCCAAGAAATGGGTTTAAAGTGCAAATGGGTCATGTTTTTACATCAAAATCTGCTGCTGTTTTTACATAAAATAGCTCCCTACTTGTTTGAGATTCGGGTTGGAAAGTGTACTTTTATGTGATTACTTGATTGGTTGTTTGATTGAATGATTGGTGGATTGATTGACACGTTTGATTGATTTTGCACTCGATTGTGATATATATTGTTATAATTAGGATAGTAGTGCATACATGGAGGTCGATTATGCCTTCAAAGGGTTTTAGATGTGGTGGGAAGGCTGCGGGTGACCCTATATATAAGCATCTAGGACTCGTTGAAAGTAGAATCCTCCTAAGTGTATGTACGTATTGTTTTGGTTGGTTTGATGATTGATGGACTTGTGATTGAGACTAACACGCATACGTATTGATATAGACACATGTGAGACGGACATGGACCTCCAAGTGTATAGATGTGTACACTTGATGATTATGATTATCGTTACATTTGTGAGACGGACATGGACCCCGGGTATATAGACATATATACACCGATGATTTTGAGATGCCACATTGTTCATTGGGATGACATGTGAGTATCGTTGCATTGATGACTTGATGGTCACACTTATGATATGCATTATGACATTGACATACATACGGCACATATCTTGATATTGACATCACTTGTGCTTATTTATTACACGCATTACTTTACGTCGTGTAATCTTGATGTGTTTGTTATTGTGACACTTAAAGGCTACTTGTAAGTTATGATTTGCCTTTACTTATACATATTGTGGTTATTGACGATGGTTCCTTGTGAACCATTACTACGAACTCACCAACCTCGTGTTGACTTGTTTAGTACACTTTTCAGGTAACCAGGTTAATCCAGGACGTGGAGTATGATTGATTGCTTGCTTTGAACCCTGGCATTGGACTTACATGGATCAAGGATTCATTTGCCTACTTTTGCATTATGCTTAGGATCGATAGCCATCTCTTGATGATTATTTTGTAAACTTTGATGGTTACTTGCTCCTTATGCATTTGTACTTGAATTATCTTATTTATGGATTCACCGAATCATTTATTTGCATTTAGTTCATGTTCTACATTAATTCCACCTTGTGCTATATAATTTCGGTAATATTTCGAGCCCTAGCTCGCGGTGTTATAGAATGGTGGCCCATGCAGGTTCGTAGAGAATTAGGCGGTTTGACCTAGACTACGGCTTAAGTTAAAACTCTTCATATAGCATGCATGGTTAGGAATTTTGTGTGCAACGTGAATTATGTGAACCCTAAAAGGTGTACATTGTGAGTTCGTAGTTAAGACCAACTATGTGATGACTTGAGTACAATGTGATGAACGTGTGATGAGTACAATGTGGTCAACTTATGCATTGATATGAACTTGATTGTGGTTGAGATGGACTGTTGTTGTTGATTGGTGAAAGTTTGATGATTTAGGGCAAAATGAAGTTATGGCATTAACATGGTATAACATTGTGGCAACCCTAAAATAGCCTGATCAACTATTTTATGGCCACCCGGTATTATAGCAAGTTAATGACATCACGGATTGCACATACTTGGTGATGACGTGTGGTCTAAATCCTATGGAAGCTTAGGCAAAACCGATCAGATGGGTAATTATTGGGAGATATAAAGAAGTAGGAAGTATTCATTTATATATATATAAACACATTTGAGAAAAGAGTGGAGCCGAATCCCAGCCGATCCCAGCCGATTCCCAGCCAACATTGCTAGCCGAATTGGAGCTGATCCCAGCCAGATCGGAGCCGACACTTCCAGCCAAATCTGAGTCGTTCCCCAGCCATTCCCTAGCTAACTGCCAGCCAAAATTGCCAGCCAAAGAGGATCCGATCCGAGTTAATTTCCAACCAAATAGAGATAGGAGTCTCGACAGGGATTTCCTTTGGGTTCCTTGGTTAGTCACGCGCAAGTCCCTAAACAAGATAATATAAGATATTATCTATGAACATTATATATATATATATATATATTATATATTCAAAGGACATCTTGATGGCAAATATACGTGAAGATGACCTTCCTTCCTTTGCCCCTGGGAATCTTTCCCTTGCTTAAGTCTGTCCCTTCTTGCTACTTGGGAATTAGTAGCTTGGCAAGGATATAAAGGAAGTATAAAGTATATTATTATTCTCGAATGTTTGACTCCTCATATTATACAGGCAATTTGGGTCTTACGTTAGAGGCCAGGCCTAAATCTGACACTACCCAAAATACGAAAATACCCTAATTTGTTGCCTATAAATATCCAATCATTGGGTGTCAGATATTTGGAACATTCATTCATTACAGTATATACACACATTCATTCAATTCTCTCTCTCAATCAATCAATCATCATCAATATCATATACATTCAATATCCTCCAGAGATCGATACATCTCTCTGGGAAAACCATTATTCACCTTAGATTCGTGAAGAATTTAGTAGGTTTGCACTACATAGTAGGAGATTATAATGGTTTTCATGGTTAAATCTCTTTTGTAATTGAGTTTTGACAATTCATGCTCAAACATTGGCGCCATCCGTGAATTTACTGATCACTGGACGGTTTTTTGTTGTTTCAAAGCAAAAATCATCATATTTGTTCTTGTTTGTTCTTTAGTTTCATATGGCTGAAGAATTTACTCCTGTTTCCCAGGTAATTCCTTCTGGGTTGGGGATAAGTATTGAAGGAGGAGAATCTCCAGTAATAAATCTGGAAACTCCTGATGATGGCCAAAGAAATCCAAGTGAAAAGTTTCCAGAATTTGGTTCTAGATCTGGTGAAATCTTAACAAGTGCAACAAATGTTGTTTTAGGTGATGGATCTAGATTACCACCCAAGGTGAGCTTTGGATCTAGCCTTGGTTCTGGTAGTGCTAGTGTTGGTTCACTTTTCTCCACACCTTCATCTTCTGTACCGCCTCTTATCTCTTTGTTCTCAACACCCCCAACCCACTCATCTTCTATCTGCACTCTCTTCACTCTCTTCTGGTCCAAATGACTCTCTAAAGGGCATAATGGCTTCCACCATGGCTAGCATGGCTAGTTCTTCCTTGGTGGGAGGTCAAGCCAGTTCTCTCAATCTGTAACCATCCAAGAAAGTCATTTGTTGGAGTTGATAAAATTAGCTGCCAAAGGCACTCAACAGGTGCAAACACCACCACCTACTCCAGCTCCAACAGATTGGTTCTCTCAACTTTCTGCTGCTCTAAGGCCAGCTCAATCCCAACCTGTTCCCCAACCTCCCCCACAACCTACTGGCATGGAGTCTATAATGAAGTTGTTGGTGGAAGAGCTAAAGAAGCAAAATCCAGTTGAGCCTGTTCCTGAACCGGTCAACCCAGCGAAAGAGTTATTAAAAATGTTAAAGATAGCAGTGGGGGAGGAAGCTGATGAGCAAGCGAGAGTGGCTAAGGTGCCAAAGTTAGCTACGAAGTCAAGGTTTTGTGATTGGGTGGCAAATTATGCTTTCACGGATGGCCAGAAGGTCCCTACCATAGTTGGTACTTATGATGGTACTAGGGATCCGGAAGATCATCTAGCAATCTATGATCAGGCTGTGCTAACAGAAAAGTGGGTGGATCCCGTGGCTTGCCATTTGTTCCCAGGCACCTTACAAGGTTAAGCCTTAGAGTGGTTCACTAAGCTTCCAGAGAAAAGCATCAAAGACTATGCAGATTTGAAAGAAAAGTTTATAGCTCAGTTCGTCCAACAGAAGAAACGTCAAAGAAGTCATTTGGAAGCTCACCTAATAAGACAAAAAGAAAACGAGCTACTAAGGGATTTCATTGCAAGATATACTGAAGAATGCCAAAAGATACCTGGGCTCCCGGAAAGTCAGCAAATCTCGGGCTTCACCTTGGCATTGCTCCCTGGCCAACTCCAAGATGATTTAAGCAAGAGAATTCCATTAACATTTCAAGAAGCTATTAATACGGCATATGACTTCATTCGGTCCAAGGAAACAACCCTCCTTGTAAAGGGAGTGGTGAGGAAAGATAGGCCTGGAGGAGGTCCGGGGGCAGCAGGAGGCTCAAGTGGCAACAGATATGACATTAGAATAAATGATAGAAGGTTTGACCACCATCGTGACAACAAAAGAAGAGAGGAAATGAGAGATGATAGAAGGGAAAGAAGGAATGGTCCATTTGACAAAACGGTCAACCTGATAAAATCCCCAAGAGAAATCCTCAAGACAGAAAGGGTTGGCGAAACCTTTAAACCTCCACGTCCTATGATACACAGGACTGGAAAGAAAGATATGTCTAAATATTGTGAATTCCATGAAGATCATGGCCATGAAACAAATGCTTGTAGGGAACTCCAAATAGAAATAAAGAGAGCTCTGGACGAGGGAAAGTTATAACACTTGGTCCCTGGAGCAAAGCAAGGAAAAAGAGCTGCCCAAGCTAAGAAAACTTACACTTGGCAAAAGAAGGATGGGAGAAATGATAGACCACCACCTCCGGATGGCCATGTATACATGATAAGAGGAAAACATAAGTATGAGAAAAGAAAGGTAGAAGTTCTTGAACCATGGAGGATGGTTTCAATCTCCTTCCCACCGGTAAAAGTTGTTTCTTCTGATCCGGTGGTGATACAAGCCAGAGTGGCAAACTTTGAAGTAGGGAAGGTGTACTTAGACAATGGAAGCTCATCAGATATAATGTATGACCATTGTTTCCAAAAGCTTCCCCAAAGAATCAAAGATCTCAAGCGTCCATCAATGACGCAACTTGTTAGTTTCATGGGAGAATCCAACCGGCCAGTGGGGGAGATTACTATGGAGGTCATGATGGGAGAATACCCTTTCCATAGAATTGAACTTATTGATTTCATGATAATAAGGGCCCCATCCTCAATGCAAAAATTTGGAGCTATTCCCTCAACCATTCATGGAATGGTAAAGTTTCCAACTCCTTCAGGTGTAGCCACCATTTGGGGATGTATGAATTGGCCAGAAGAATGTAAACAAGTTGAAAAAAAATTGTCAAAGAAGAATGAGAAAGTGCAAGAAGGCCAAAAGCAGGACGACCCTGAGGAGAAAGTAGTGATCAATAAGAAGTTTCCCGACCAACCCGTGATTTGATAAACTTGTTGAAAAACAATTTAGACATATTTGCTTGGCAAACTTCAGATATGACCGGAGTCCCAAGAGAGTTCGTAGAGCATGCATTAAATGCCAACCCCAACATCTTGCCGATAAGACAGAAAAAAGGGGAATGTCTCAAGATAGGAGCAAGTCTGCAATTGAACAAGTCAATCAAATGGTTGAAGCTGGAATACTAAGGGAGGTCAAATACCAGACTTGGGTGGCCAACCCGGTCATGGTAAAGAAACCGGACGGTTCATGGAGGCTTTGTGTTGATTTCAAGGATATTAACAAGGCTTGTCCAAAGGATAACTATCCTCTCCCAGAGATTGATTGGAAGGTAGAGTCTCTTGATGGGTTCAGACTAAAGTGCTTCTTGGATGCTTACAAAGGATATCATCAAATCTCAATGAAGAAGATAGACGAGGACAAGACAGCTTTCCACACGGATCAAGGAATTTATTGTTTCAAGAAAATGCCCTTCGGTCTAAAAAATGCGGGGGCTACGTACCAGCGTTTGATAGACAAAACATTCAAGGATCAAATTGGAAGGAACGTGGAAGCGTATGTGGATGACATTGTGATAAAGAGTCATGTAGAGGAGATGATGTTAGCAGACGTACAAGAAACCTTTGACACTTTAAGAAGCATCAACATGAAATTAAACCCATCAAAGTGCAGCTTCGGGATGGAGGAAGGAAAGTTCCTTGGGCACATAGTCACTCCAAAAGGAATCAAGGCAAACCCAAAGATAATTCAAGCAGTGATAGACATGCCATCTCCTCGAACCAAGAATCAAGTCCAGAGTCTTAATGGAAAATTGGCTGCTTTGGCAAGATTCCTTTCTAAGTATGCCGAAAGGTCTTTACCTTTCTTCAAAACATTAAAGGGATGCCTAAGGAAGCAAGATTTCTCATGGTCAGAAGAGGCAAAAGGTGCATTTAAAGACATGAAGAAATTCCTTGCTGATCTCCCAACTCTCACAGCTCCAATAGCAGGTGAAACACTTACTCTATATCTTGCTGCTTCTAAAGAATGTGCTAGTGCAGTGTTACTTGCAGAAAGAATCAATGCCAAATGCCAATATATTTTGTAAGCAGAGCCTTAAAAGGCCCGGAAATAAATTATCCATGTTTGGAAAAATTGGCTCTTGCTTGGTCCACACGGCCAGACGCCTAAGGCGATACTTCCAAGGTCACCCGATCCGGGTTCTGACCGACAAACCAATAAGGCAAGTGTTGGCCAAACCCGAAGTATTTGGCAGATTAGCCTAATGGGCGGGAGCATGAAATAAGCTTTCACCCAAGAACGTCCATAAAGGGCCAAATCTTGGCTGACTTCTTGGCAAAAACTGACTCCTCAGATATTTCAGGAAGAGAAATGGAAGCATTCCACCAAGAAAAAAGCCCAAAGTGGACCCTCTTTACTGACGGGGCATCAAATCAAGAAGGATCGGGAGCAGGTCTCATCTTAATTGATCCTGAAGAAGGGAAATACACTTATGCTCTACGATTCAACTTCCCGGCATCAAATAACGAAGCAGAGTATGAAGCTCTCCTTGCTGGACTAAGGATGGCAAGAAAGATGGGAGTAAAAAAGATTCAAGTGTTTGTGGATTCCAAGTTGGTGGCAAATTAAATCAATGGAACATTTGAAGCAAACCAAATTTAATACAACTTTACTTAGAAGAAACAAGGAAGCTTATTGGAGAATTTGAATCCTTCGATATTGAGCAAGTTCCAAGAAGCCAAAATAAGAAAGCAGATGCCTTAAGCAAGTTAGCTTCTTTAACTTTTGCCCACCTCACTAAGGAAGTCTTGGTTGAAGTTTTACAAGAGAAGTCAATTATGAAAAGGAGTGAAGTATCTCAAGTTGAAGAAGAAGAGGAAGATTGTTGGATGAGTCCCATCTACAACTTCATTAAAAATGAGATACTTCCAGAAGACAACCATGAAGCTCAAAAGGTGAGGATGAAGGCACCAATGTATCTCCTCATTGAAGATAGATTATTCAGGAAGTCTTTCCTAGGTCCGCATCTCCGATGTGTAGGTCCCTCTCAAGCACAAAAACTCATTCAAGAAGTTCATGGGGGCACATGTGGAATTCATGCCGGACCAAGGTCTGTTGCCACCAAGATAATGAGACTTGGCTATTATTGGCCTTCAATGAATAAAGATGCCAAGGAAGAGATAGAAAAATGTGAATCATGCCAGATACATGCTCCAATTTGAAGGATGCCAAAACAAGATCTCATCCCAGTTAACACTGCTTGGCCATTTTATAAGTGGGGAATTGATATCGTGGGTCCATTCCCAGCCGGAGTTGGCAATGTCAAATTTGTGATAGTTGTAGTGGATTACTTTTCAAAGTGGGTTGAGGCCAAGCCACTCGCAACCTTCACTAGCCAAAGAGTAATCAATTTCGTTTGGGAATACATAGTTTGCCGTTTCGGAGTGCCTCATGTCTTGGTAAGTGATAATGGAAAGAAGATTGCTGAGAACCCTTTCAAGACTTGGTGTGAAGACATGGACATCCGACAAGTGTTCACCTCTGTTGCCCATCCTCAAGCAAATGGCCAAGTAGAAGTCATGAATAAGGCAATAGTAGGAGGCATCAAGGAAAGACTAGGAAGATGTAGGTCCGGATGGGTGGATGAGCTTTCTGGAGTACTTTGGGCCCACCGGACTACTCCAAGGGGAAGTACAATGGAAACACCCTTTAGCCTTGTGTATGGAACCGAAGCAGTTATCCCACCTGAACTAAGTATTCCAAGTCATCGTATCATAAACTTCAACCCAGCCCAAAATGAGGAAGCCTTGAGAGAAAACTTGAATCTCATTGAAGAAAGAAGATAAGTCTCTCACATCAATGTAACATCCCAAATGTTTTGTGTTTGACTATTTGACTTTCCGTTAGTTAACGTTAGGTTCGTTAAGTTATGTGCCTTATATGTGATTATGTGATTAAATGCTTATGCGTTTAATGTGAAATGATTAATATGATGTTTAATGAAAGTAATCAAAGTAAAGTTAAGTAATTAAGTGCTTGTTTGTAACACCCGTTATTTTAAAACCTGGATTTCCAAAAACTTTTGCCTAACGGCGTTTAGAAATGCGGAAACAGAACCTTTAAAACATAACTAATCCTTAACGGATAGTTTAATTATAAAAAGTGGTGTTACTACGTCCATATCATCAAAACAGTATAAGATAATCCAGATTTGGCACCAACATGAATGCCAACATAAATATTACATAAGTCTTAATAAAAGTAGCCAACATCATTATGGCTAAACATGAATGTATAAGCGGGGAACTAAATGTCTTCTTTATAGCAACTACCCGCCTCACCAAGCTAAGTCTTTCACTAGCTCAAACCTGCTTAACCTGAGGGAACAACGTTTTTCAAAAGAGCAAGTGTTAGCTTTAAAAGCTAAGTAAGATAACTTGTGCTTAAGAAAACATTTGCCAATTCATTATATATTAACAAAAACATTTCATAATTGTTAATATCACATAATCGTTGTAACACGTTAAGATCACCACATTTCTATGGTGTCTATCATATCACACATTATCAAAAGCATATCATCAACATTAAAGTAGCGTACATAAATTAACACATTAGGATCCGTCGTAGCCCTAATTGTGCCTATCATCATAAAGCTTTACTTTTCATCTTTCTTTTTCTTATCTTTCTTTACTTTCTTTTACTTTGCCTAGACGTAGGCTATGTGACATAAGCCACACATACTTACGGATGTGGGGTTGTGTGTAGGCGGTCCATAAAACCTTACATGGAGTCCTCACACCCGACTTGATGGTAGACCTTACGGTGGTCCATCGTCGTCGTTAAGGAAAGACAAAGTCAATCCAACTGAGTATACCATTTAACCTTTGCGCGTGTAGTGGTTAGTTACTCCACCCGGATACACTCAAACATAACTATGCCACGGGGAGGTATCTAGATTCCCACACCACGTGACCACATACACACTAGCTCCGAAGAACTAGCATGGGTTAAGCTTAACACAAGACTTTACATATGCTCGAGACTTCTTTATTATATTAGCTTAGGCTACACTTTCACCTAAACTAATCACATGTATCTTTCTTTACTTTATATTAGCTTAGGCTACACTTTCACCCAAACTAATCACATACATCTTTCTTTACTTTAGGGCCCTTAATCGTGCACGTGTCATGGCAAACCTATAGAAGTCTAGTGACTAGGTGATCAAGCCATGCAATTAATCATAGGACACATATTCATCAACATATCGTCATCACATATTAACATCGCATCATCATATCATAATAGATCCGTGTCAACGTATCATTCCTGGCATCATATCGTTGTATCATAATAACATGTGTGCAATACATTGTCATATCATTTCATAATCATATTATCATAACATTGCATTACCGTGTCCACAATTGCATTATAGCATCATACGTTTATATCATCATAGCATCTTATCGTATTATCATCATATCGTCTTATCCTTACATCATATACATCTGAGCTTATCATTTACTTTATTCCATCATGACATCATTTCATAACATAAACATATTATCATTTCATCATAGCATGCATAAGCTTACCATTCATCATCAATGGTAATCATAGACAATCCCATAGTAACCTCCCATTCATTCCCGAATACATAAAC
>JAXHQA010000462.1:0-11779 GCA_034093135.1 Erigeron breviscapus
TTAGTAATACTTGCGAAATTTATTATATATAAACTAAAAGTGGAATGCATGACTGTATACGATTTGATCTAAGAATGACAAGTTGTCACAAAAAAGTAAGTCATGTTCGTTGTAGACAATATTTTACTAATATATTGTTTCAATTTCCA
Source organism: Erigeron breviscapus (assembly GCA_034093135.1). NCBI lineage: Eukaryota > Viridiplantae > Streptophyta > Magnoliopsida > Asterales > Asteraceae > Erigeron > Erigeron breviscapus. The sequence continues at coordinate 150 of JAXHQA010000462.1, forward strand.
ATATTTTTTGTATTTATTTACATTTTACAAGTTTTAAAGTTCTTATCTCTATATATAACTACGGGAGGATATGAAAAATCCTATGTGACATCTTTATTTAAATGACAATTAGGATTTTTGTTTAGTTGTAATTATTTTAAATATTTGGTATTTTTTTATAAGGTGTCCTTAACTTTCTCTTGCATAGTTGTAATATTTAGGAAAGTTAAGTTATTATAAAATATATGTAACATTTCATCTGCTCCGTATATGTAGGAAGTAGTTCGTGTTTACCTTTTTAAGTATTCACTTTATTCATTAGTCAAATTGATTTTTTTTTCTTTTAGTCCCAACGTATTTTTCAAATGATGATTGAATGTATACTACCATATTTTATGACAATATTAGAAGAAAGATTTTAAGTGAAATATTTTGAATTTATAAACAATAACTATATATTATATTATATTTAATAAATATATATCATATTATATTATATCAAAATTTGAAATACAAATTAAATAAATTGTTTAGAAAATATATTTTTATTTCTTTTTAATTTAAATTAATAATTTTTTTATATAAATCATCAAATACTTATTTTTTAAATTTTCTTTTTTTAATAAATCAGGGTTAGAAAACTAATCAAGGTTTCTTGTTTATTTTATGTTATAAAAACTTATTTTATATACATTTTTGATAATTTATAATTGAGTATTATTTATATAACTTGAAACTGTTTGTAGAAAAACTATTCGCAATGGAAAATTATTTATAGATTACCATTATGGTGTACATTTGTATATTTTTTTATCGGAAAATTTTTAAACGTCTAGAGTCTAGACTACATCATGAACATTTTTATATGCATAGAAGGTATTTTACTTTAGTATACATTTAATTTAGTTAGTATATTAAATAAACGGATATAAGATATATAAACTTGAATATAACAATTTTTTTAAATAATATAAAAATTTAAATGCAAATTTTATTGTAAATATTTGTTAGTATAAGTGTATAACAGATATCATGTGGATTAATTATACGAGTATTACTTTCCTGACAATATGACAATTTTGACGGCTCGACAGTGTTAAGTTATAATATTTATCCTTATCGTATATCTTAATTTCGTATATTTAATAATAAGTATATGTTTTTAAATAAATTTTATCATTTATTTCATTGCACACTTTAGATTAGAGAAAACAAAAATTCCCATATAGTTTAATATTATATGTTGCTAATTCTGGTTTCCGCTGATATTAATTTTGATATGGTGTAATCGTTGGTTCCTATCCCACATGCTGATGAATGGACAGGAAGTCCTTCATTTGTAATACAATGAAATTGTTTGCATTAACCCATTTCCCAATATCATTCTAAACAGCCATTGCCATTTAGAAGCACAACATAAGACGCGTGTAAGTAGGATAACCAAGAGTCTTGATTTGATAGGTAACTACTTTACGGTTCATTTCCACCTTTTTACCCCTATATATAAGGCCACAATTTCTCTCTTCGAAAATCACAAATAATTTTCGTTTTCCGTATGCTTAGAAAATTACAAATAATCTTGTCGATTTCGATTAATTCTCATAACATTACAATGTCAGAGGTCACAAGTGGTGAATCTCATCTTCAAATCCAAGATCCTCCAAGAGTTGATTGGGGGGTCAACAAATCTGAGAAGAGACTTCTTCATGTATGATAAAATTTTAAGTTTATTTTTATTTTATAAAAACTGACTTTCATCTTTTTCTACATCCCAGATGTTTGACCCGTTGACTTTATGTGTAATTTGACTAACAATCTTTTTGAATGAAATAATTTGGGTTCAATTGGTGATTATATGACTATGTGGTATGTTAGTCGGGTCGTTAATATGTTTATTCGGCGTTTAATTGTGTAAATGATTGTGTTGTGGCTTGAGAAGTGAAACGGGTCGACCCGTACCCGCGACCCATCAGCCCATATGACCCATACTCCCTCCCCTTATCCTTCTCATTCACCACACACTCCTATTTCTTCTATCTTTCTCTCAAGTAAAAGCAAAACCACCCAAACCATCTCATATCTCTAGTTCTTTATCTTACTTGCATCTAATTTGTGTGTTGGAATTGCTTTACTACAAGAATCATCATCCTTTTCTCCTCATCTCCATCATACTACAAGTTTAGGTTTTCAAGTAAAAGGTTTTATCATTTAGGTCAAATTTGGGCTTGAACACAAGAAGAAGTATTGGTAAGTCAAATTCATCCCATCTCCATCTATTTATGCTTGTGTATATGTTTCTAGATGAATTGGTAGAATTACAAGTCTTGAATCGAGTCAAAAGGCGATTTAGGGTATAATTAGGGTTTCGATTAGGGTTGGGACGATTTGGTATGAATTCGATGTTAAAGGTTGGAATTATGGTGTGGGTTAAGTGTGGTTATGGGTAACAATGCTTATGTATGCTTCAAAATAAGTTACAAACACTTACAAATCGTTTTGGGTTGTTTTTGGGTTATTTGGTTCGGACTTGCAGCTGCTGGTGTTGCTGAACTTGGTTTTGCCCAGTATTGGGCGTAACTTACGCCCCACCCAGGCGTAGGTTACGCCAGGTCTAATTTTATTGGGCGTAGGTTACGCCAGTTTGGCCGTAGCTTACGCCTATCCCTATCTTCAAAATGGACCTTACGCCAAAATCTAACTGTTTACGCCAACTTCTACGCCAAAAATGACATTTCTAGAGGGCCGTAGGTTACGCCCATACTGACCGTACCTTACGCCCCGTCAAAACTTGCCAGCGTAGCTTACGCCCCTTTCCTCCGTAGCTTACGCCTGTTGTAAAAATGCCACCGTACCTTACGCCCATATTGACCGTAAGTTACGGCCTTTGTAATTCTGAACTTTCCTTGTTTGACTAGTTTGACTTCTGACCTTTTTACGCGCCGAGTCTTAATCTAATTCACTTCTTATCGTATATAACATTGATTAAGAGTCAGAAAGCCATTTAACGTCGAGAAACGCTTTGGAACCCTAATTAGGGTTTTGCCGTGTTTTTCATTAGTTGCGTATATGTGTTTATGTATGTTGACGCGTATGTATATGATCGATATTTAGGTGTTGGACGTGAAGTGAACATTGTACGACGATAACTTAACTTTATATCGATCTTAGCTTTCATAACCAATCGAGGTGAGTTTCGTATCTCCCTACTCGCTTGAGATTCGGGCTGAAAAGTGTAAAACTGGTGTGTTTACTTACTTGTTGATTGATTTATTGATTGGTTGACTTGATTATTGGATTGATGTGACAGTTCGTTTCGTTTGATTGATTTGGGTTATGTCTCCGTTAATTATTACATATATATATATTAGGATAGACGTACATACATGGAAGTCGGTTATGCCTTCATTGGGTTTTAGATGTGGTGGGAAGGCTGCGGGGACCCTATATATAAGCATCTAGGACTTGAAGAAAGTAAAATCCTCTGAAGTATATGTACGTATAGTTGGTTTAAATTGCGAATAGTGGTTTATGAGATGAATGTTGATAGTTGGCTTATGTTTGAGGAATGTTGATAGTTGGCTTATGTTGGATGAATATTGATTGTTGGCACAGGTTCATCGTATATTGATTGATGGCACAGGTGCATCGTATATTGATTGTTGGTTCATGATTTATGCATTTACATTCGATTGTAAGCATTGCATACATTGTTGATGACCCTCGGCAGGGGATTGCCGACATCCTGGTGCATAGATGTATGCACCCATTTTGGATTTAGACCTGACTCCGAGTATATAGACATATATATCTCGATGATTTTGAGATACAGCCTTGTTCATTGCGATGACAGAAGGGTATCGTTGCATTGGTGACTTGAGCTCACGCATAAGATAGGCATGTTGGCTTATTCATGCATTTGGCACTTACATTGATTCATATATCATTTGTGCATTCTCATTACACGTTTATTAGTCTTGTGTAATCTTGTTGTTGGACGATATTGTGTTGCTTAGAGGCTCGCTGAAGTCATGTCTAGCCTCTACTCGTATATTGTGATATTTGACGTTGGTTCTTTATGAACCATTGCTACGAACTCACCAACCTTGTGTTGACTATGCTTAGTACATTTTTCAGGTAATCAGAATGTAACATCCGTGAATTTTGACCGTCTGACTTTACGTGCAATTTGACTAACAATTTAAGTTAATGAAATAGTTGGGTCGTTTTGTGATTAAATGACAACGTGGTATATTCGCCAGGTCGATAATACGTTTTAATCAGTGTTTAAATGCCTAACGTTTGTAATTTGGCTTGGGTTGAGAAGCGGGTCGGCCCGTGGGTAGCCCACAACCCACCAGCCACCCAAGACCCAATCTCCCTCCTTATCCCTTCTCCCCCTCTCATTTCCTATCTATCTTTCTATTTTCTCTCTTTCTCTCAAGTAAAAAGCAAGACAATTTCATCTCTTGTTCTTCACCATTTCTTGCATCGAATTAGTGTTGGAACGGTCTTAACATAGAAATCATAGCCGTCTTCATCTCGTTTGCTTCCTATCGAAGAATCAAAGTCAAGTTCTTGCATTTTTGTCCATTTGATCTAATTTCGGATTCTAGCTCAAAAGGAAGTTTTGGTAAGTCAAATTCATCCCATTTACTTCTATTTATGTTTGTTTATGCATTTCTAGTCATCTTGAACAATTTCAAGTCTTGAATCGAGTCGAAAGACGATTTGGGTCAAATTAGGGTTTCGATTAGGGTTAGAGCGATTTGTTATGATTTTGATGTTTTGGGTCGAATTTGAGGATTGGGTTATGTTTATTTATGGTTAATGGTGTTTATGTATGCTTCAATTTACGTTACAAGTTCCTACAAATCGAATTGGGTTGGTTTGAGTCGAGTTTCATGGGTTTTGGTCTTGTTTCCTGCACTTGCTGGTGCTGCTGGTGGTACTGCCGCAGTGAGCTTGGCAAAGGCTCACTGCGGCGCAGTGGTTAGTCACTGTGAATCTTGCGCGTCGATTTTTAAACGTCAATAACTTTTGATCCGTAAGTCCAATCGAGTCATATGACCTATCGTTAGAATCGTAGGAGAGTCTAGTTTCATGTTATGACACTCGTTTTATATGAACCTTCTTCCATTTCTAAAAATGTCGAGTCAAGTGTCTTATTCTTGCTCGTTTAAGTTGTAAAGGCGTCTAGGGTTTTTGATTTGACCTAATTGTGCTAAACCAACTTGTTTAAGATTGTATAGTTGACATTATGGTATTATGATGTATAATTATAGGTTGTGGCCATGCGGATCCTATTACTCGTTATTAATCTTTTATTAACTCGACTTAAGCTTCTTTGCCGATCAAGGTGAGTTTCGTATCTCCCTACTCGCTTGAGATCCGGGCTGAAAAGTGTAAACCTGGCGTGTTTACTTGCATTTATTGATTGATTGATTGTTTTAGTTGTTGGATTGGTGTGATGGTTCCTTTCGTTTGATTGGTTAAATTGGTTTGAGTATTGAATTGTTGAGATGATTATCACGTTTGAATGACTTAGTTTATATTTGTTAAGTATTACATTATTATTAGGATAGACGTACCTACATGGAAGTCGGTTATGCTTTCATTTGGGTTCTAGATGTGGTGGGAAGGCTGCGGGTGACCCTATATATAAGCATCTGGGACTTGAAGAAAGTAGAATCCTCTGAAGTGTATGTTCGTATAGTTGGTTTGAATGGTGGTTAGTGGCTTATGATTGACGATTATTGATTATTAGTTATGATTGACGACTATTGAATTATTAGTTTATGGTTCATCGTATGTTGATTGACTTGGTTTATGTTTTGGTTAAGTATTACATTATTATTAGGATAGACGTACCTACATGGAAGTCGGTTATGCTTTCATTTGGGTTCTAGATGTGGTGGGAAGGCTGCGGGTGACCCTATATATAAGCATCTGGGACTTGAAGAAAGTAGAATCCTCTGAAGTGTATGTTCGTATAGTTGGTATAAATTGTGGTTAATGGCTGATGTTGATGAATGGTGATTATTGATTTATGATTGTCGGTTGTTGATTGATGACTCAGGATTGGCGAATATTGATTATTGATTCATATTCATCGTATATCGATTGTTGGTTTACGATTTATGCATTTACATTTGATTGTAAGCATTGCATACATTATTGTTGGACCCTCGGCAGGGGATTGCCGGCATCCTGGTGCATAGATGTATGCACCCATTTGGATGTAGTCTTGACCCCGAGTATATAGACATATATATCTCGATGATTTTGAGATACAGCCTTGTCCATTGCGATGGCAGAAGGGTATCGTTGCATACTTGATTGAAGGTCACGCTTAGGATAGGCATGTTTGCTTATTCATACATTTGGCACTTACATTGATTCGCATATCATTTGTGCAATCTCATTACACATTTTCTTGTCTTGTGTAATCTTGTTGTTGGGCGATGTTGTGTTATGTAGAGGCTCACTGTAAGTCATGTCTAGCCTCTATTCTTATATGTCGATTATTGATGTTGGTTCTTTACGAACCATTACTACGAACTCACCAACCTTGTGTTGACTATGCTTAGTACACTTTTCAGGTAACCAGGGTATTCAGGACGTGGAGTTGATTGTTTGCTTACTGTTGAACCCGGACTGGACTGATATGGATCAAGGATCCATTTGCCTTATGTTGCATTGTATTTAGGATTGATAGCCTTCTTTTGTTGTCGTTGTAATCTTGATGTTTACTCGCTCCTGTTGTATTTTGAGACTTGTTCCCCGTATTGTATGGATTCACTGAATCCTCTAATTGCATTTAGTTTGTTCTATTGTAATTCCACCTGGTGCTATGTGATTTCCGTGATATTCCGAGCCTCGGCTTGGGGTGTTACAGAATGGTGGCCCATGCGTGGTCGTAGAGAATTAGGCGGTTTGACCTAGACTACGGCTTAATTTAAAACTCTTCATATAGCATGCATGGTTAGGAAATTCGTGTGCAATGTGAATTATGTGGATCCCCTTGTGAGTTCGTAGTTAAGACCACTTATGTGATGGCTTGAATTCAACGTGATGAATGTGGAATGGATACAATGTGGTTAATGTGTGCTTTGATTAAAGTTGATTGTCATTAATATGGATTGTTGTTATTGATTGGTGCTAGTCTGATGATTTAGAGCAAAATGAAGTTATGTTATTAACTTAGTATAATATTGTGGCAACCCTAAAAGAACCCGATCAACTCTTTTATGGTCACCCAATATATAACAGGTTAATAACATCATGGATTGCGCATGCTTGGCTTAGAGTATAATAAGGAACCGATATGCTTAATGGGAGTTGATTAGGTGAAGGGTTAGCCGTTGGTACACCCTGTATACATACCTGGTCAATAACTAGAGAGCATATCGAATTCGGATTATACTTTAAATCACTCGTGTTAGTGACTTGTTTTAGTTGCTTGTAATGAGATGTGTTTAATACGAGTAATTGGTTTTGACGATGGTAAATTGTTGTGAACTTAGCACGAGAAAATGATAGATAACGATTACTTGAGAACTTTGATATACTGTCCTTAGTGTAGTAATGTGAAACACGTAGGGTATGTTGGTATGATAACATGATATATGACAGTTAATTGAGAATAATTATGTGTTGGCCTTAGTAAGAGACATGGAACATGTGTAGTGTGTCGGCGTTAAAACACTAACTAATAAGGCGGTTAACATGAGAGAAACTGTGAAGCTAACCCCCGGGTCATAAACTCTAGAACTACTACTATTATTGGATTTAGTGGTGGAATGACATGATGACTAGTATGATTTAGTAACATATATGTTATGCATGTGTGATGTGTATGTATGTATGTATGGCCCGTAGTGGTCAAGTTGAAGTCGTAAATGCTTTTGTTGTAATTTGACTTAAACGTATTGATAAACGGTTAGGATACAACGTGATAGATATGTTGATATGCACCCTAAGAGAGTATCAAGGTTGTAAACATCCTAACTCACATGTATTATAAACAAATGATTTTCCGACACTAATGATGTTAATCGTAATTGGTAAACAATAGGGATATGTTGCTTAACAGTATGTGAAATTGAACATGTATGAGACATTGTTAAACTTGGCTGCAAGCATGATATAACGTAGCCGGTAATACACGTGTAAAATGTATTAGTAAATGGACGATTGTATAAATGAAGTTAACAAGTTAGTTTATTTTGTAGGATGTATTGACATGATTACATGAATTAAAGATAACCAATGGTAATGAACTTAACATGATAAAATAATAAGTAACAAATTTCATAGGATTCTAACACTCTTACCTTAGTTTAATGATATGAAATGAGTATGTTATATGGTATGAGAGCATTAATTACTTGTGTGACTAATATGTGAGCATTGTGAGGCTAACTTTCGGGTCAACGCGTTACTTACCTTGTAGAAAATGGTGAGACCAAGAAGGAATGCGACTAGCCATAGCGATGAGCCGGATTTAGCAACCGTGATTGCCCAAGCCGTGGTAAACGCCATACCTACAATCGTAGCCCAAGTCACGGCAAGCCTTCAAAGAAGCAGTGAAACGCGTGAAGCTAGAGTAAATATGGGCGATGAGAAGGTGTCGGGTAGAGCCTCATCAAAAAGGAAAGAAATCGGAGAACCTAGTGAGGCAAGGAAAGCGGGCAGGTGTGACCCCAATGGTCATAATAAGGGTAGATTCAGGGCGGCGATGGGCCCGGTGAGGAAAGCTTATGTTGGACTGTAAGTGCACGTTTTGGTGCACAATTTGTGTCCGATGCATCTCAATTAATGGGCTGTTTTGCTAGATGTGTTGACCACGAGTTTAGACCAAACTCGTGTTGAGGCCACGAGTTTAGACCAAACTCGTGTGGAGGCCACGAGTTTAGACCAAACTCGTGTTGAGGCCACGAGTTTGGAGACCAAACTCGTGTTGAGGCCACGAGTTTAAAGGCCCACGAGTTTGAAGCCCAGCCCATTTCTAGCCTATATATAGTGTTCTTAGGTTTCGGTTTTAGGTGATGATTTGAGTTGCAACAGATTTCATTCACGGCAGGCTGAGGTATGCGCAAACCTCAGTCCGTAAGTCCACCATATTATTCGATTATCAAGAGTCATCTCGTTGATTGTAATCCGTAATCATCGTAGATGTATTGTAAACGGATTTATTCATTGTAATCATTCGACTAATGATAAAGGAATAAGATTTATATCTCCTGTTCTTATTGATTTCGTGTTTGTTTCATTCAATTGCCTCAATAACGATTATGTTTGGATTCCGCACTTACATAGTCGTAGGAATCTCGAATCGATCGGTCCCCTGCACTTTCATGTTGGACCTCATCCGTTATGTGAAAGATGCAACAACCACCACACCACCGACGTTCAATGCAGGGCGTGTTTTAATTGCAACCAAGTTGGCCACATGTCCAAGAATTGTAGAGTACCGAGAGCGACACCATTGAATGTAACGCCTCTTCAAACCATCTATCCCCAAGCTGACCACCCTCGGAGCCATCAAGGTGTTTGTTTTGTGTGTGGTAGCCCCGACCACTACAGAAATGCTTGTCCTAAACGGACCGAACCACAAGCCCAAGTGGCGATTCCTCGTAATCAACTACAAATAGTCGTTTATAACCAAAGCCGTGGCCAACAAGACCATCAAGTTCAACCTCGTAGCCGAGCTTTTGCAGAGAAGGGCAAAGGAAGGAGACCAAAGTGATCCTAACGTTGGTTAAGGTACATTCCTCCTAATGGTTGTTATGTTACTACACTATTCGATATCGAAACCGACTATGAATCTCGTTTACTCTAACGTTGCTCCTTTGAGTTACATTCGTTCGTGTGTTTTGAAATCATATGTTTGCAATTTTGAATGTTAGCGACTCACTAACTAAATTTGCTCAAATATCCCGTGTATCTATCTCGACTCTAAAAGACGACAAAACTCCTCACGTACTGGGCGCCGTATGATATAAAGATTCTTGATGAAAAAGTGAGTGTAATCTGAATGCCACCGAGTGAGACAGTTCTAAAGTGGTGTAGTAGGGTTACCAGTGTAAAAATATCTAACGGTAGGATTCTTAGGGCCCCGTGTAAGTTTTCCAACTCAGACGTCCTTAGAGCTACCGTCTCAAGAGTCTGAAAAACTAACGTTGTCCTTGTTAATCTTGAGTCTCCCGAACGCTTTTCCGGGTGACTTATCGGGCTTGTTCCATCTCGATAATTTAAATTTCGTATATGCTTAACTTCCTAACATCGCGCGCGTGGTCAAAACCCTTATAGACTTCTGAGAGGCGAATAAGCTCGTAGTGAAAGACCGGGAGAGGGATTCGAAGGAAAATAACTCATTATGGATTTCGCCATGAAGTTGCCGACGACAAGAAATGATCACGATACGGCGAGGTCGGTAAAATGTGACAACTTGGCACATTAGTATGAAGGATAAATGGGTTAGGTGCACGAAGATTCGATTTTTGTCCTTCCAGATAAAGGAAGTCGCTTAACTCCAATTCAGGGAGCCATCCAATGAACGACGGGCACTCAAACCGACTTGAGACTTGATCACATGTGAAGATAATGTACTTATAACCATGGCGGCAATCCTGTGCAACGACGGTTGTTACGCGAGTATTCGAATGTCACTGACCGAAACACTAAGTAGTAGAGATGTTATTCTCCACAGGGACGAACCAAGAAGCAAAGAAAGCCAAAGTAACGGGTCAGGATTTCTAATAGGAACGACAAGAACAACTTCTCAAGCTAAGAGGATAGCCCAGCTAGCTCACATGCTAAGTAAGGAGTATGCCGATGTGAGGCTGAGACCGTTAGAGTTGAAAGTGGGTGACTTTGTACGTTGAAAGTATCACAGTGGAAAGGCGTCATCCGATTCGTGAAGCGAGGCAACCTCGGGCCGAGGTATAACTGTTCTTTCAAGATCCTCGAAGAGGGTCGGAAAAGTTGCTTATCGAATAGAATTACCACAAGAGCTTAGCGGTGTACATGATGTGTTTCATATTTGCAACCTACGCAAGTGTTTGGCGGACCCTACATATCATGTGCCTATGGACGAGATTAGGGTTGATTCGAATTTGAATTTTATTGAAGAACCGGTAGAGATCTTGGACCGCCGAGTCAAGAAACTCAAGAATAAGCTCTACACGATTGATAGGGTTAGGTGGAAACGCTAGGCGTGGAGCCGAGTTCAATTGGGAGCGAAAGGATTACATGAAGTCTAAGTATCCGCATTATTGCTAATTAGGGTTTTGTTGAATTTCGGGACGAAATTCTTTCAACGGGGGAATAATGTAACATCCGTGAATTTTGACCATTTGACTTTACGTGCAATTTGACTAACAATTTAAGTTAATGAAATAGTTGGGTCGTTTTGTGATTAAATGACGACGTGGTATATTCGTCGGGTCGATAATATGTTTTAATCGGTGTTTAAATGCCTAACGTTTGTAATTTGGCTTGGGTTGAGAAGCGGGTCGGCCCGTGGGTAGCCCACAACCCACCAGCCACCCAAGACCCAATCCCCCTTATCCCTTCTCCCCCTCTCATTTCCTATCTATCTTTCTATTTTCTCTCTTTCTCTCAAGTAAAAAGCAAGACAATTTCATCTC
>JAXHQA010000463.1:5000-7500 GCA_034093135.1 Erigeron breviscapus
TCGGCTACGACCAAGGAAATGGGGCTAGTATGCGACATCGAGGGGCTTTTTTCCTTGGTTAGCGACTTGGTCTTGATTTCAAGCTCAACAGCCTCCCTACCCCCTATATATACATATTTACAATTCTCTAAAGTGACAGGAACGGACATTGAATTCTTGAAAAATCATAATTTTCGAGAATTCACTAGGTCGTAACATTTTGCTCGGCTACGACCAAGGAAATGGGGCTAGTATGCGACATCGAGGGGCTTTTTTCCTTGGTTAGCGACTTGGTCTTGATTTCAAGCTCAACAGCCTCCCTACCCCCTATATATACATATTTACAATTCTCCTAAGTGACAGGAACAGACATTGATTTCTTGAATAATCATAATTTTTGAAGATTCACTAGGTCGTAACATTTTGCTCGGCTACGACCAAGGAAATGGGGCTAGTATGCGACATCGAGGGGCTTTTTTCCTTGGTTAGCGACTTGGTCTTGATTTCAAGCTCAACAGCCTCCCTACCCCCTATATATACATATTTACAATTCTCTCAAGTGACAGGAACGGACATTGAATCTTTGAATAATCATAATTTTTGAAGATTCACTAGGTCGTAACATTTTGCTCGGCTACGACCAAGGAAATGGGGCTAGTATGCGACATCGAGGGGCTTTTTTCCTTGGTTAGCGACTTGGTCTTGATTTCAAGCTCAACAGCCTCCCTACCCCCTATATATACATATTTACAATTCTCTCAAGTGACAGGAACGGACATTGAATCTTTGAATAATCATAATTTTTGAAGATTCACTAGGTCGTAACATTTTGCTCGGCTACGACCAAGGAAATGGGGCTAGTATGCGACATCGAGGGGCTTTTTTCCTTGGTTAGCGACTTGGTCTTGATTTCAAGCTCAACAGCCTCCCTACCCCCTATATATACATATTTACAATTCTCTCAAGTGACAGGAACGGACATTGAATCTTTGAATAATCATAATTTTTGAAGATTCACTAGGTCGTAACATTTTGCTCGGCTACGACCAAGGAAATGGGGCTAGTATGCGACATCGAGGGGCTTTTTTCCTTGGTTAGCGACTTGGTCTTGATTTCAAGCTCAACAGCCTCCCTACCCCTTATATATACATATTTACAATTCTCTAAAGTGACAGGAACGGACATTGAATTCTTGAAAAATCATAATTTTCGAGAATTCACTAGGTCGTAACATTTTGCTCGGCTACGACCAAGGAAATGGGGCTAGTATGCGACATCGAGGGGCTTTTTTCCTTGGTTAGCGACTTGGTCTTGATTTCAAGCTCAACAGCCTCCCTACCCCTTATATATACATATTTACAATTCTCTAAAGTGACAGGAACGGACATTGAATTCTTGAAAAATCATAATTTTCGAGAATTCACTAGGTCGTAACATTTTGCTCGGCTACGACCAAGGAAATGGGGCTAGTATGCGACATCGAGGGGCTTTTTTCCTTGGTTAGCGACTTGGTCTTGATTTCAAGCTCAACAGCCTCCCTACCCCTTATATATACATATTTACAATTCTCTAAAGTGACAGGAACGGACATTGAATTCTTGAAAAATCATAATTTTTGAAGATTCACTAGGTCGTAACATTTTGCTCGGCTACGACCAAGGAAATGGGGCTAGTATGCGACATCGAGGGGCTTTTTTCCTTGGTTAGCGACTTGGTCTTGATTTCAAGCTCAACAGCCTCCCTACCCCCTATATATACATATTTACAATTCTCTCAAGTGACAGGAACGGACATTGAATTCTTGAAAAATCATAATTTTCGAGAATTCACTAGGTCGTAACATTTTGCTCGGCTACGACCAAGGAAATGGGGCTAGTATGCGACATCGAGGGGCTTTTTTCCTTGGTTAGCGACTTGGTCTTGATTTCAAGCTCAACAGCCTCCCTACCCCTTATATATACATATTTACAATTCTCTAAAGTGACAGGAACGGACATTGAATTCTTGAAAAATCATAATTTTTGAAGATTCACTAGGTCGTAACATTTTGCTCGGCTACGACCAAGGAAATGGGGCTAGTATGCGACATCGAGGGGCTTTTTTCCTTGGTTAGCGACTTGGTCTTGATTTCAAGCTCAACAGCCTCCCTACCCCCTATATATACATATTTACAATTCTTCCTAAGTGACAGGAACAGACATTGATTTCTTGAATAATCATAATTTTTGAAGATTCACTAGGTCGTAACATTTTGCTCGGCTACGACCAAGGAAATGGGGCTAGTATGCGACATCGAGGGGCTTTTTTCCTTGGTTAGCGACTTGGTCTTGATTTCAAGCTCAACAGCCTCCCTACCCCCTATATATACATATTTACAATTCTCTCAAGTGACAGGAACGGACATTGAATCTTTGAATAATCATAATTTTTGAAGATTCACTAGGTCGTAACATTTTGCTCGGCTACGACCAAGGAAATGGGGCTAGTATGCGACATCGAGGGGCTTTTTTCCTTGGTTAGC
>JAXHQA010000465.1:0-23190 GCA_034093135.1 Erigeron breviscapus
TGGCGCGTTACATACTTTAAATGGTGCGTGGCAGTGTGTACCTCGTAATCTATACGATTTCGTGCAAATTTAGGAATCTTTGTAGGATTTAAAAAGTTTTTGGGTCCCATATCTACCATCCCTAATCACCCACCCACCTTATGACCACCGCCGTCATTTCATCATATCATTTGGGTGTTCGAAGTAGCTCAGAATCGAATGAAGTCGAATCATCCATTCCCATCACACCGTTTTCTCCGAATTGTAGATTAGTAGGGTATTATGTGGTTTCCATATATAAACAACTATTGATATACTTTTATGTATTCAAAATCGTAAGTATATAGAGAGATTTTTTAACTGGCGCGTTACATACTTTAAACGGTGCGTGACAGTGTCTACCTCGATGTAGTTCAGAATCGAATGAAGTCGAATCACCAATTCCCATCACACCGTTTTCTCCAAATTGTAGTTTAGTAGGGTATTATGTGGTTTCCATATATAAACAACTATTGATATACTTTAATGTATTCAAAATCGTAAGTATATAGAAAGATTTTTGAATTGGCGCGTTACATACTTTAAACGGTGCGTGACAGTGTCTACCTCGATGTAGTTCAGAATCGAATGAAGTCGAATCACCCATTCCCATCACACCGTTTTTTCTGAATTGTAGATTAGTAGGGTATTATGTGGTTTCCAAGTATAAACAACTATTGATATACTTTAATGTATTCAAAATCGTAAGTATATAGAGAGATTTTTGAATTGGCGCGTTACATACTTTAAACGGTGCGTGACAGTGTCTACCTCGATGTAGTTCAGAATCGAATGAAGTCGAATCACCCATTCCCATCACACCGTTTTCTCCGAATTGTAGATTAGTAGGGTATTATGTGGTTTCCAAGTATAAACAACTATTGATATACTTTTATGTATTCAAAATCGTAAGTATATAGAGAGATTTTTGAACTGGCGCGTTACATACTTTAAATGGTGCGTGGCAGTGTGTACCTCGTAATCTATACGATTTCGTGCAAATTTAGGAATCTTTGTAGGATTTAAAAAGTTTTTGGGTCCCATATCTACCATCCCTAATCACCCACCCACCTTATGACCACCGCCGTCATTTCATCATATCATTTGGGTGTTCGAAGTAGCTCAGAATCGAATGAAGTCGAATCACCCATTCCCATCACACCGTTTTCTCCAAATTGTAGTTTAGTAGGGTATTATGTGGTTTCCAAGTATAAACAACTATTGATATACTTTTATGTATTCAAAATCGTAAGTATATAGAGAGATTTTTTAACTGGCGCGTTACATACTTTAAATGGTGCGTGGCAGTGTGTACCTCGTAATCTATACGATTTCGTGCAAATTTAGGAATCTTTGTAGGATTTAAAAAGTTTTTGGGTCCCATATCTACCATCCCTA
Organism: Erigeron breviscapus; assembly: GCA_034093135.1. Classification (NCBI taxonomy): domain Eukaryota; kingdom Viridiplantae; phylum Streptophyta; class Magnoliopsida; order Asterales; family Asteraceae; genus Erigeron; species Erigeron breviscapus. The sequence goes on from JAXHQA010000465.1 coordinate 1,417, forward strand.
ATCACCCACCCACCTTATGACCACCGCCGTCATTTCATCATATCATTTGGGTGTTCGAAGTAGCTCAGAATCGAATGAAGTCGAATCACCCATTCCCATCACACCGTTTTCTCCAAATTGTAGATTAGTAGGGTATTATGTGGTTTCCATATATAAACAACTATTGATATACTTTAATGTATTCAAAATCGTAAGTATATAGAAAGATTTTTGAATTGGCGCGTTACATACTTTAAACGGTGCGTGACAGTGTCTACCTCGATGTAGTTCAGAATCGAATGAAGTCGAATCACCATTCCCATCACACCGTTTTCTCCGAATTGTAGATTAGTAGGGTATTATGTGGTTTCCATATATAAACAACTATTGATATACTTTAATGTATTCAAAATCGTAAGTATATAGAAAGATTTTTGAATTGGCGCGTTACATACTTTAAACGGTGCGTGATAGTGTCTACCTCGATGTAGTTCAGAATCGAATGAAGTCGAATCACCAATTCCCATCACACCGTTTTCTCCAAATTGTAGTTTAGTAGGGTATTATGTGGTTTCCAAGTATAAACAACTATTGATATACTTTTATGTATTCAAAATCGTAAGTATATAGAAAGATTTTTGAATTGGCGCGTTACATACTTTAAACGGTGCGTGACAGTGTCTACCTCGATGTAGTTCAGAATCGAATGAAGTCGAATCACCAATTCCCATCACACCGTTTTCTCCAAATTGTAGATTAGTAGGGTATTATGTGGTTTCCAAGTATAAACAACTATTGATATACTTTTATGTATTCAAAATCGTAAGTATATAGAGAGATTTTTTAACTGGCGCGTTACATACTTTAAACGGTGCGTGATAGTGTCTACCTCGATGTAGTTCAGAATCGAATGAAGTCGAATCACCAATTCCCATCACACCGTTTTCTCCGAATTGTAGATTAGTAGGGTATTATGTGGTTTCCATATATAAACAACTATTGATATACTTTAATGTATTCAAAATCGTAAGTATATAGAGAGATTTTTGAATTGGCGCGTTACATACTTTAAACGGTGCGTGATAGTGTCTACCTCGATGTAGTTCAGAATCGAATGAAGTCGAATCACCCATTCCCATCACACCGTTTTCTCCGAATTGTAGATTAGTAGGGTATTATGTGGTTTCCATATATAAACAACTATTGATATACTTTAATGTATTCAAAATCGTAAGTATATAGAAAGATTTTTGAATTGGCGCGTTACATACTTTAAATGGTGCGTGGCAGTGTGTACCTCGTAATCTATACGATTTCGTGCAAATTTAGGAATCTTTGTAGGATTTAAAAAGTTTTTGGGTCCCATATCTACCATCCCTAATCACCCACCCACCTTATGACCACCGCCGTCATTTCATCATATCATTTGGGTGTTCGAAGTAGCTCAGAATCGAATGAAGTCGAATCATCCATTCCCATCACACCGTTTTCTCCAAATTGTAGTTTAGTAGGGTATTATGTGGTTTCCAAGTATAAACAACTATTGATATACTTTTATGTATTCAAAATCGTAAGTATATAGAAAGATTTTTGAACTGGCGCGTTACATACTTTAAATGGTGCGTGGCAGTGTGTACCTCGTAATCTATACGATTTCGTGCAAATTTAGGAATCTTTGTAGGATTTAAAAAGTTTTTGGGTCCCATATCTACCATCCCTAATCACCCACCCACCTTATGACCACCGCCGTCATTTCATCATATCATTTGGGTGTTCGAAGTAGCTCAGAATCGAATGAAGTCGAATCACCCATTCCCATCACACCGTTTTCTCCGAATTGTAGATTAGTAGGGTATTATGTGGTTTCCATATATAAACAACTATTGATATACTTTTATGTATTCAAAATCGTAAGTATATAGAGAGATTTTTTAACTGGCGCGTTACATACTTTAAACGGTGCGTGACAGTGTCTACCTCGATGTAGTTCAGAATCGAATGAAGTCGAATCACCCATTCCCATCACACCGTTTTCTCCGAATTGTAGATTAGTAGGGTATTATGTGGTTTCCAAGTATAAACAACTATTGATATACTTTTATGTATTCAAAATCGTAAGTATATAGAGAGATTTTTGAACTGGCGCGTTACATACTTTAAATGGTGCGTGGCAGTGTGTACCTCGTAATCTATACGATTTCGTGCAAATTTAGGAATCTTTGTAGGATTTAAAAAGTTTTTGGGTCCCATATCTACCATCCCTAATCACCCACCCACCTTATGACCACCGCCGTCATTTCATCATATCATTTGGGTGTTCGAAGTAGCTCAGAATCGAATGAAGTCGAATCACCCATTCCCATCACACCGTTTTCTCCAAATTGTAGTTTAGTAGGGTATTATGTGGTTTCCAAGTATAAACAACTATTGATATACTTTTATGTATTCAAAATCGTAAGTATATAGAGAGATTTTTTAACTGGCGCGTTACATACTTTAAATGGTGCGTGACAGTGTCTACCTCGATGTAGTTCAGAATCGAATGAAGTCGAATCACCAATTCCCATCACACCGTTTTCTCCAAATTGTAGTTTAGTAGGGTATTATGTGGTTTCCAAGTATAAACAACTATTGATATACTTTAATGTATTCAAAATCGTAAGTATATAGAAAGATTTTTGAATTGGCGCGTTACATACTTTAAACGGTGCGTGACAGTGTCTACCTCGATGTAGTTCAGAATCGAATGAAGTCGAATCACCAATTCCCATCACACCGTTTTCTCCAAATTGTAGTTTAGTAGGGTATTATGTGGTTTCCATGTATAAACAACTATTGATATACTTTTATGTATTCAAAATCGTAAGTATATAGAGAGATTTTTTAACTGGCGCGTTACATACTTTAAACGGTGCGTGATAGTGTCTACCTCGATGTAGTTCAGAATCGAATGAAGTCGAATCACCAATTCCCATCACACCGTTTTCTCCGAATTGTAGATTAGTAGGGTATTATGTGGTTTCCATATATAAACAACTATTGATATACTTTAATGTATTCAAAATCGTAAGTATATAGAAAGATTTTTGAATTGGCGCGTTACATACTTTAAACGGTGCGTGATAGTGTCTACCTCGATGTAGTTCAGAATCGAATGAAGTCGAATCACCAATTCCCATCACACCGTTTTCTCCAAATTGTAGTTTAGTAGGGTATTATGTGGTTTCCAAGTATAAACAACTATTGATATACTTTTATGTATTCAAAATCGTAAGTATATAGAGAGATTTTTTAACTGGCGCGTTACATACTTTAAACGGTGCGTGACAGTGTCTACCTCGATGTAGTTCAGAATCGAATGAAGTCGAATCACCAATTCCCATCACACCGTTTTCTCCAAATTGTAGTTTAGTAGGGTATTATGTGGTTTCCATATATAAACAACTATTGATATACTTTAATGTATTCAAAATCGTAAGTATATAGAAAGATTTTTGAATTGGCGCGTTACATACTTTAAACGGTGCGTGATAGTGTCTACCTCGATGTAGTTCAGAATCGAATGAAGTCGAATCACCAATTCCCATCACACCGTTTTCTCCAAATTGTAGTTTAGTAGGGTATTATGTGGTTTCCATATATAAACAACTATTGATATACTTTAATGTATTCAAAATCGTAAGTATATAGAAAGATTTTTGAATTGGCGCGTTACATACTTTAAACGGTGCGTGATAGTGTCTACCTCGATGTAGTTCAGAATCGAATGAAGTCGAATCACCCATTCCCATCACACCGTTTTCTCCGAATTGTAGATTAGTAGGGTATTATGTGGTTTCCAAGTATAAACAACTATTGATATACTTTAATGTATTCAAAATCGTAAGTATATAGAAAGATTTTTGAATTGGCGCGTTACATACTTTAAACGGTGCGTGATAGTGTCTACCTCGATGTAGTTCAGAATCGAATGAAGTCGAATCACCAATTCCCATCACACCGTTTTCTCCGAATTGTAGATTAGTAGGGTATTATGTGGTTTCCAAGTATAAACAACTATTGATATACTTTAATGTATTCAAAATCGTAAGTATATAGAGAGATTTTTGAATTGGCGCGTTACATACTTTAAACGGTGCGTGACAGTGTCTACCTCGATGTAGTTCAGAATCGAATGAAGTCGAATCACCAATTCCCATCACACCGTTTTCTCCAAATTGTAGTTTAGTAGGGTATTATGTGGTTTCCAAGTATAAACAACTATTGATATACTTTTATGTATTCAAAATCGTAAGTATATAGAGAGATTTTTTAACTGGCGCGTTACATACTTTAAACGGTGCGTGATAGTGTCTACCTCGATGTAGTTCAGAATCGAATGAAGTCGAATCACCAATTCCCATCACACCGTTTTCTCCGAATTGTAGATTAGTAGGGTATTATGTGGTTTCCATATATAAACAACTATTGATATACTTTAATGTATTCAAAATCGTAAGTATATAGAGAGATTTTTGAATTGGCGCGTTACATACTTTAAACGGTGCGTGACAGTGTCTACCTCGATGTAGTTCAGAATCGAATGAAGTCGAATCACCCATTCCCATCACACCGTTTTCTCCGAATTGTAGATTAGTAGGGTATTATGTGGTTTCCAAGTATAAACAACTATTGATATACTTTAATGTATTCAAAATCGTAAGTATATAGAGAGATTTTTTAACTGGCGCGTTACATACTTTAAATGGTGCGTGGCAGTGTGTACCTCGTAATCTATACGATTTCGTGCAAATTTAGGAATCTTTGTAGGATTTAAAAAGTTTTTGGGTCCCATATCTACCATCCCTAATCACCCACCCACCTTATGACCACCGCCGTCATTTCATCATATCATTTGGGTGTTCGAAGTAGCTCAGAATCGAATGAAGTCGAATCACCATTCCCATCACACCGTTTTCTCCAAATTGTAGTTTAGTAGGGTATTATGTGGTTTCCAAGTATAAACAACTATTGATATACTTTTATGTATTCAAAATCGTAAGTATATAGAGAGATTTTTTAACTGGCGCGTTACATACTTTAAATGGTGCGTGGCAGTGTGTACCTCGTAATCTATACGATTTCGTGCAAATTTAGGAATCTTTGTAGGATTTAAAAAGTTTTTGGGTCCCATATCTACCATCCCTAATCACCCACCCACCTTATGACCACCGCCGTCATTTCATCATATCATTTGGGTGTTCGAAGTAGCTCAGAATCGAATGAAGTCGAATCATCCATTCCCATCACACCGTTTTCTCCGAATTGTAGATTAGTAGGGTATTATGTGGTTTCCATGTATAAACAACTATTGATATACTTTAATGTATTCAAAATCGTAAGTATATAGAAAGATTTTTGAATTGGCGCGTTACATACTTTAAACGGTGCGTGATAGTGTCTACCTCGATGTAGTTCAGAATCGAATGAAGTCGAATCACCAATTCCCATCACACCGTTTTCTCCGAATTGTAGATTAGTAGGGTATTATGTGGTTTCCAAGTATAAACAACTATTGATATACTTTTATGTATTCAAAATCGTAAGTATATAGAGAGATTTTTTAACTGGCGCGTTACATACTTTAAATGGTGCGTGGCAGTGTGTACCTCGTAATCTATACGATTTCGTGCAAATTTAGGAATCTTTGTAGGATTTAAAAAGTTTTTGGGTCCCATATCTACCATCCCTAATCACCCACCCACCTTATGACCACCGCCGTCATTTCATCATATCATTTGGGTGTTCGAAGTAGCTCAGAATCGAATGAAGTCGAATCATCCATTCCCATCACACCGTTTTCTCCGAATTGTAGATTAGTAGGGTATTATGTGGTTTCCAAGTATAAACAACTATTGATATACTTTAATGTATTCAAAATCGTAAGTATATAGAGAGATTTTTGAATTGGCGCGTTACATACTTTAAACGGTGCGTGACAGTGTCTACCTCGATGTAGTTCAGAATCGAATGAAGTCGAATCACCCATTCCCATCACACCGTTTTCTCCGAATTGTAGATTAGTAGGGTATTATGTGGTTTCCATGTATAAACAACTATTGATATACTTTAATGTATTCAAAATCGTAAGTATATAGAGAGATTTTTTAACTGGCGCGTTACATACTTTAAATGGTGCGTGGCAGTGTGTACCTCGTAATCTATACGATTTCGTGCAAATTTAGGAATCTTTGTAGGATTTAAAAAGTTTTTGGGTCCCATATCTACCATCCCTAATCACCCACCCACCTTATGACCACCGCCGTCATTTCATCATATCATTTGGGTGTTCGAAGTAGCTCAGAATCGAATGAAGTCGAATCACCATTCCCATCACACCGTTTTCTCCAAATTGTAGTTTAGTAGGGTATTATGTGGTTTCCATATATAAACAACTATTGATATACTTTAATGTATTCAAAATCGTAAGTATATAGAGAGATTTTTGAATTGGCGCGTTACATACTTTAAACGGTGCGTGACAGTGTCTACCTCGATGTAGTTCAGAATCGAATGAAGTCGAATCACCAATTCCCATCACACCGTTTTCTCCAAATTGTAGTTTAGTAGGGTATTATGTGGTTTCCAAGTATAAACAACTATTGATATACTTTTATGTATTCAAAATCGTAAGTATATAGAGAGATTTTTTAACTGGCGCGTTACATACTTTAAATGGTGCGTGGCAGTGTGTACCTCGTAATCTATACGATTTCGTGCAAATTTAGGAATCTTTGTAGGATTTAAAAAGTTTTTGGGTCCCATATCTACCATCCCTAATCACCCACCCACCTTATGACCACCGCCGTCATTTCATCATATCATTTGGGTGTTCGAAGTAGCTCAGAATCGAATGAAGTCGAATCACCCATTCCCATCACACCGTTTTCTCCAAATTGTAGTTTAGTAGGGTATTATGTGGTTTCCAAGTATAAACAACTATTGATATACTTTTATGTATTCAAAATCGTAAGTATATAGAGAGATTTTTTAACTGGCGCGTTACATACTTTAAACGGTGCGTGACAGTGTCTACCTCGATGTAGTTCAGAATCGAATGAAGTCGAATCACCAATTCCCATCACACCGTTTTCTCCGAATTGTAGATTAGTAGGGTATTATGTGGTTTCCAAGTATAAACAACTATTGATATACTTTAATGTATTCAAAATCGTAAGTATATAGAGAGATTTTTTAACTGGCGCGTTACATACTTTAAATGGTGCGTGGCAGTGTGTACCTCGTAATCTATACGATTTCGTGCAAATTTAGGAATCTTTGTAGGATTTAAAAAGTTTTTGGGTCCCATATCTACCATCCCTAATCACCCACCCACCTTATGACCACCGCCGTCATTTCATCATATCATTTGGGTGTTCGAAGTAGCTCAGAATCGAATGAAGTCGAATCACCCATTCCCATCACACCGTTTTCTCCGAATTGTAGATTAGTAGGGTATTATGTGGTTTCCATGTATAAACAACTATTGATATACTTTAATGTATTCAAAATCGTAAGTATATAGAGAGATTTTTGAATTGGCGCGTTACATACTTTAAACGGTGCGTGACAGTGTCTACCTCGATGTAGTTCAGAATCGAATGAAGTCGAATCACCCATTCCCATCACACCGTTTTCTCCGAATTGTAGATTAGTAGGGTATTATGTGGTTTCCAAGTATAAACAACTATTGATATACTTTTATGTATTCAAAATCGTAAGTATATAGAGAGATTTTTGAACTGGCGCGTTACATACTTTAAATGGTGCGTGGCAGTGTGTACCTCGTAATCTATACGATTTCGTGCAAATTTAGGAATCTTTGTAGGATTTAAAAAGTTTTTGGGTCCCATATCTACCATCCCTAATCACCCACCCACCTTATGACCACCGCCGTCATTTCATCATATCATTTGGGTGTTCGAAGTAGCTCAGAATCGAATGAAGTCGAATCACCCATTCCCATCACACCGTTTTCTCCAAATTGTAGTTTAGTAGGGTATTATGTGGTTTCCAAGTATAAACAACTATTGATATACTTTTATGTATTCAAAATCGTAAGTATATAGAGAGATTTTTGAATTGGCGCGTTACATACTTTAAACGGTGCGTGACAGTGTCTACCTCGATGTAGTTCAGAATCGAATGAAGTCGAATCACCCATTCCCATCACACCGTTTTCTCCGAATTGTAGATTAGTAGGGTATTATGTGGTTTCCAAGTATAAACAACTATTGATATACTTTAATGTATTCAAAATCGTAAGTATATAGAGAGATTTTTGAATTGGCGCGTTACATACTTTAAACGGTGCGTGACAGTGTCTACCTCGATGTAGTTCAGAATCGAATGAAGTCGAATCACCAATTCCCATCACACCGTTTTCTCCAAATTGTAGTTTAGTAGGGTATTATGTGGTTTCCAAGTATAAACAACTATTGATATACTTTAATGTATTCAAAATCGTAAGTATATAGAGAGATTTTTGAATTGGCGCGTTACATACTTTAAACGGTGCGTGACAGTGTCTACCTCGATGTAGTTCAGAATCGAATGAAGTCGAATCACCAATTCCCATCACACCGTTTTCTCCAAATTGTAGTTTAGTAGGGTATTATGTGGTTTCCAAGTATAAACAACTATTGATATACTTTTATGTATTCAAAATCGTAAGTATATAGAGAGATTTTTTAACTGGCGCGTTACATACTTTAAATGGTGCGTGGCAGTGTGTACCTCGTAATCTATACGATTTCGTGCAAATTTAGGAATCTTTGTAGGATTTAAAAAGTTTTTGGGTCCCATATCTACCATCCCTAATCACCCACCCACCTTATGACCACCGCCGTCATTTCATCATATCATTTGGGTGTTCGAAGTAGCTCAGAATCGAATGAAGTCGAATCACCCATTCCCATCACACCGTTTTCTCCAAATTGTAGTTTAGTAGGGTATTATGTGGTTTCCAAGTATAAACAACTATTGATATACTTTTATGTATTCAAAATCGTAAGTATATAGAAAGATTTTTGAATTGGCGCGTTACATACTTTAAACGGTGCGTGACAGTGTCTACCTCGATGTAGTTCAGAATCGAATGAAGTCGAATCACCAATTCCCATCACACCGTTTTCTCCGAATTGTAGATTAGTAGGGTATTATGTGGTTTCCATGTATAAACAACTATTGATATACTTTAATGTATTCAAAATCGTAAGTATATAGAAAGATTTTTGAATTGGCGCGTTACATACTTTAAATGGTGCGTGGCAGTGTGTACCTCGTAATCTATACGATTTCGTGCAAATTTAGGAATCTTTGTAGGATTTAAAAAGTTTTTGGGTCCCATATCTACCATCCCTAATCACCCACCCACCTTATGACCACCGCCGTCATTTCATCATATCATTTGGGTGTTCGAAGTAGCTCAGAATCGAATGAAGTCGAATCACCCATTCCCATCACACCGTTTTCTCCAAATTGTAGTTTAGTAGGGTATTATGTGGTTTCCAAGTATAAACAACTATTGATATACTTTAATGTATTCAAAATCGTAAGTATATAGAAAGATTTTTGAATTGGCGCGTTACATACTTTAAACGGTGCGTGACAGTGTCTACCTCGATGTAGTTCAGAATCGAATGAAGTCGAATCACCAATTCCCATCACACCGTTTTCTCCGAATTGTAGATTAGTAGGGTATTATGTGGTTTCCAAGTATAAACAACTATTGATATACTTTTATGTATTCAAAATCGTAAGTATATAGAGAGATTTTTGAACTGGCGCGTTACATACTTTAAATGGTGCGTGGCAGTGTGTACCTCGTAATCTATACGATTTCGTGCAAATTTAGGAATCTTTGTAGGATTTAAAAAGTTTTTGGGTCCCATATCTACCATCCCTAATCACCCACCCACCTTATGACCACCGCCGTCATTTCATCATATCATTTGGGTGTTCGAAGTAGCTCAGAATCGAATGAAGTCGAATCACCATTCCCATCACACCGTTTTCTCCAAATTGTAGTTTAGTAGGGTATTATGTGGTTTCCAAGTATAAACAACTATTGATATACTTTTATGTATTCAAAATCGTAAGTATATAGAGAGATTTTTTAACTGGCGCGTTACATACTTTAAACGGTGCGTGACAGTGTCTACCTCGATGTAGTTCAGAATCGAATGAAGTCGAATCACCCATTCCCATCACACCGTTTTCTCCGAATTGTAGATTAGTAGGGTATTATGTGGTTTCCATGTATAAACAACTATTGATATACTTTTATGTATTCAAAATCGTAAGTATATAGAGAGATTTTTTAACTGGCGCGTTACATACTTTAAACGGTGCGTGACAGTGTCTACCTCGATGTAGTTCAGAATCGAATGAAGTCGAATCACCATTCCCATCACACCGTTTTCTCCAAATTGTAGTTTAGTAGGGTATTATGTGGTTTCCATATATAAACAACTATTGATATACTTTAATGTATTCAAAATCGTAAGTATATAGAAAGATTTTTGAATTGGCGCGTTACATACTTTAAACGGTGCGTGACAGTGTCTACCTCGATGTAGTTCAGAATCGAATGAAGTCGAATCACCAATTCCCATCACACCGTTTTCTCCGAATTGTAGATTAGTAGGGTATTATGTGGTTTCCAAGTATAAACAACTATTGATATACTTTTATGTATTCAAAATCGTAAGTATATAGAGAGATTTTTTAACTGGCGCGTTACATACTTTAAATGGTGCGTGGCAGTGTGTACCTCGTAATCTATACGATTTCGTGCAAATTTAGGAATCTTTGTAGGATTTAAAAAGTTTTTGGGTCCCATATCTACCATCCCTAATCACCCACCCACCTTATGACCACCGCCGTCATTTCATCATATCATTTGGGTGTTCGAAGTAGCTCAGAATCGAATGAAGTCGAATCACCAATTCCCATCACACCGTTTTCTCCAAATTGTAGTTTAGTAGGGTATTATGTGGTTTCCAAGTATAAACAACTATTGATATACTTTTATGTATTCAAAATCGTAAGTATATAGAGAGATTTTTTAACTGGCGCGTTACATACTTTAAATGGTGCGTGGCAGTGTGTACCTCGTAATCTATACGATTTCGTGCAAATTTAGGAATCTTTGTAGGATTTAAAAAGTTTTTGGGTCCCATATCTACCATCCCTAATCACCCACCCACCTTATGACCACCGCCGTCATTTCATCATATCATTTGGGTGTTCGAAGTAGCTCAGAATCGAATGAAGTCGAATCACCCATTCCCATCACACCGTTTTCTCCAAATTGTAGTTTAGTAGGGTATTATGTGGTTTCCAAGTATAAACAACTATTGATATACTTTTATGTATTCAAAATCGTAAGTATATAGAGAGATTTTTTAACTGGCGCGTTACATACTTTAAATGGTGCGTGGCAGTGTGTACCTCGTAATCTATACGATTTCGTGCAAATTTAGGAATCTTTGTAGGATTTAAAAAGTTTTTGGGTCCCATATCTACCATCCCTAATCACCCACCCACCTTATGACCACCGCCGTCATTTCATCATATCATTTGGGTGTTCGAAGTAGCTCAGAATCGAATGAAGTCGAATCACCAATTCCCATCACACCGTTTTCTCCAAATTGTAGTTTAGTAGGGTATTATGTGGTTTCCAAGTATAAACAACTATTGATATACTTTTATGTATTCAAAATCGTAAGTATATAGAGAGATTTTTTAACTGGCGCGTTACATACTTTAAATGGTGCGTGGCAGTGTGTACCTCGTAATCTATACGATTTCGTGCAAATTTAGGAATCTTTGTAGGATTTAAAAAGTTTTTGGGTCCCATATCTACCATCCCTAATCACCCACCCACCTTATGACCACCGCCGTCATTTCATCATATCATTTGGGTGTTCGAAGTAGCTCAGAATCGAATGAAGTCGAATCACCCATTCCCATCACACCGTTTTCTCCAAATTGTAGTTTAGTAGGGTATTATGTGGTTTCCAAGTATAAACAACTATTGATATACTTTTATGTATTCAAAATCGTAAGTATATAGAGAGATTTTTTAACTGGCGCGTTACATACTTTAAATGGTGCGTGGCAGTGTGTACCTCGTAATCTATACGATTTCGTGCAAATTTAGGAATCTTTGTAGGATTTAAAAAGTTTTTGGGTCCCATATCTACCATCCCTAATCACCCACCCACCTTATGACCACCGCCGTCATTTCATCATATCATTTGGGTGTTCGAAGTAGCTCAGAATCGAATGAAGTCGAATCACCCATTCCCATCACACCGTTTTCTCCAAATTGTAGTTTAGTAGGGTATTATGTGGTTTCCAAGTATAAACAACTATTGATATACTTTTATGTATTCAAAATCGTAAGTATATAGAGAGATTTTTTAACTGGCGCGTTACATACTTTAAATGGTGCGTGGCAGTGTGTACCTCGTAATCTATACGATTTCGTGCAAATTTAGGAATCTTTGTAGGATTTAAAAAGTTTTTGGGTCCCATATCTACCATCCCTAATCACCCACCCACCTTATGACCACCGCCGTCATTTCATCATATCATTTGGGTGTTCGAAGTAGCTCAGAATCGAATGAAGTCGAATCACCCATTCCCATCACACCGTTTTCTCCAAATTGTAGTTTAGTAGGGTATTATGTGGTTTCCAAGTATAAACAACTATTGATATACTTTTATGTATTCAAAATCGTAAGTATATAGAGAGATTTTTTAACTGGCGCGTTACATACTTTAAATGGTGCGTGGCAGTGTGTACCTCGTAATCTATACGATTTCGTGCAAATTTAGGAATCTTTGTAGGATTTAAAAAGTTTTTGGGTCCCATATCTACCATCCCTAATCACCCACCCACCTTATGACCACCGCCGTCATTTCATCATATCATTTGGGTGTTCGAAGTAGCTCAGAATCGAATGAAGTCGAATCACCCATTCCCATCACACCGTTTTCTCCATATACAAGTCAAACATACGTACGTACGGCCCTAGCGTGACCAACGACCTAGAACAACTCAAAATGACCAATCATGACTCTAGGAGACTCAGGGAAGGAATGCTCGACTATTAGACTCGATACAAGGACGTACGAAGGAGAATTGGACCATTAGAAAAGTCAAACAGAAAAGTCAACATTGGGGACCAGCGTCTCAGACGCCCCCACTTGGCGTCTAATACGCCCATGCAAAACCAACTGGCGTCTCGTACGCCCCAAACCACCGTACCTTACGCTGGGCCAAAAATGCCTTGGCGTCTCTTACGCCCAACATGGCGTCTCTTACGCCAGTCTAGAAAACACTATTTCTGGCATCTCACCCGGCGTACCACAGGGTCTTATGGCGTAAGCCATTTCCAGGCCACCGTACCACACGCCAAGACTGGCGTATGATACGCCAGTGGTACCTGGGCAAATCCTGCACTAGCCATCCAAACCAAACACGAACCAAAACCCACAAATCTCAACTCTAACACTTCCAAGCACCAAAAATCGACCCGAAACTCACTAGAAATCATATCTAGACATAGAATAGACCAAAACTGCATCAGGTATACAAGGTACAGTTTACAATGGGTCAGGAGTGGACAGATAGAGAATGACAGTTACACCAACCTTTGACAGGAGATCGTGACTGACATAGTACAGACATTCCTTTTACACGTCATGAACTCAGGTTGATCCTTCAGATTGTATTGAGCACCTTAGTGTTGACACTTTTAAATGTATACTTCCTTGTAACTGTTTTTTGGCTCGTACAAATATGTTACTAGATTGATTCCTTGAAGTTTTCCATTCAGAAAAGCACTCTTCACATCCATTTGACATACTTTGAAACCCATGTAAGCTGAATAGGCCAAGAACAAGCGTATAGCTTCCAATCTGGCCACAGGAGCAAAGGTCTCATCGTAGTCAATTCCCTCTTCTTGTCTGTAACCTTGAGCGACCAATCTTGCCTTGTTTCGAATCACAATCCCTCTTTCATCCATCTTGTTTCTGAAGACCCATCTGGTGCCAATCACGGTCTTATCAGCTGGACGAGGAACAAGTTGCCATACCTTGTTACGTTCAAACTGAGTTAGTTCTTCTTGCATTGCAGACACCCACGATGGATCTTCCAAAGCATCTTCCACTCTTGTGGGTTCCTTCTTGCTCACAAAGTCCACAAACAAGCAGAAATTGCTTGTGGCATTTCTTCTAGTCTGAACTCTAGACATAGGATCACCAATAATTTGCTCGATTGGGTGACTCCTAGTCCATCTTGTTACAGGAGCAGAGGGAACAAGTGGGTTAACTACTTCTTGAACATGAGCTGAAGTACTGGGCTGATCAGCTTGAGTGATATTCAGATCAGCCACACTTGGATCAATATTGCTCATAGAAGTTGATGCTTCAGCTTGGTCAGCAGGAGCAAGATCTATTAGAGGAAAGGATTCTTCAACATGATTATCATTATACACCGATTCAAGGTCTACAAAAATGTCTTCATCATCTTCTCTTGGAATGTTGTAAAAGATAGGTGGCTCCCCCTCAGCTTGAGCTCTATCAGATTGAAGACCTTCAGATTGAGAATCTTCAGCTTGAGGAACAGTTAGCTCTTCAAAGTTAAAATTGTCATCTTCATTACTTTCTTGAGCTGAAGGAGATTCATCTATCTTAACATTCACTGAATCTTCTACTCTCTTGGTCCTCTTGTTAAATACTCGATAAGCTTTACATCCAACAGAGTAACCAAGAAAGATTCCTTCATCAGACTTTTCATCGAACTTTCCCAGGTGATCTCTTTGATTGAGGATGAAACATGGACTTCCAAAGACACGAATGAACCCAATTTCTGGTTTTCTTTTCTTGAGGAGTTCATAAGCTGTCTTTTGATGTCTTTTAACGATAAGAGACCTATTCTGAGTGAAACAAGCAGTGTGAACTGCATCAGCCCAGAAGTGAGATTTCAGACCAGCATGAGATATCATAGAACGTTTGGGTTTAGGAAGAGTGGTGAACCTATGATTGAAATGCGAATTGATTCTGAAGGGGGTTCTGAACAAAATGCAATTTTTGTCTATGAACCCGATTCAAAACATATTAATAATGTTGGGATTTCTGGAAAAAGAGCTTCATTCTTTGCGAGTTCCTATGTGGAAACGTTACTTTTGTTTGATCACCACACTCATTATCTTCATAATCATCATCTGCTTGTAAGGTACGATGATAATTCTGATGACCTAAAATATGTATCTATCCTGGATAATGATAGTTTCCCTCAAAACAAGTTAT
Organism: Erigeron breviscapus; assembly: GCA_034093135.1. Lineage (NCBI taxonomy): Eukaryota > Viridiplantae > Streptophyta > Magnoliopsida > Asterales > Asteraceae > Erigeron > Erigeron breviscapus. Next base: position 16,759 of record JAXHQA010000465.1, read on the forward strand.
TAATTTGGGGAATGACTTTTCGGTTAAGGGTCATCATTTGAAGACCATTCAAGACAATCCTTTTGATGGCAGGATGAGGTCTAACCCACATAAGCATATAGCAAGGTTTAATGAGCTGAGCAAGATGTTTAAGTATGAGGCTGACCAAGGGAATGAAGTTAAGCTTCAATTGTTTCCATATTCAATTGTTAATGTATGTTCAACGTATGAATTATTTTTGTTTAATTATTTAACAAAAATCGAAACTACGAATCTGGTATATTGTTCGATTTTAGGTTCTAAAATTGAACCAAAATGATAACTGCATATCATGTCTATAGTTCATATTAAGGTTCTTATATAGAACCACAAAGTGAACTTTCCTTAAGGAATACACTTCTATCTTATGTAACGCACCGTTTAAAGTATGTAACGCGCCAATTCAAAAATCTCTCTATTTACTTACGATTTTGAATACATAAAAGTATATCAATAGTTTTTTACACTTGGAAACCACATAATACCCTACTAATCTACAATTCGGAGAAAACGGTGTGATGGGAATGGGTGATTCGACTTCATTCGATTCTGAGCTACTTCGAACACCCAAATGATATGATGAAATGACGGCGGTGGTCATAAGGTGGGTGGGTGATTAGGGATGGTAGATATGGGACCCAAAAACTTTTTAACTCTTACAAAGATTCCTAAATTTGCACGAAATCGTATAGATTACGAGGTATACACTGTCACGCACCGTTTAAAGTATGTAACGCGCCAGTTCTAAAATCTCTCTATATACTTACGATTTTGAATACATAAAAGTATATCAATAGTTTTTTACACTTGGAAACCACATAATACCCTACTAATCTACAATTCGGAGAAAACGGTGTGATGGGAATGGGTGATTCGACTTCATTCGATTCTGAGCTACTTCGAACACCCAAATGATATGATGAAATGACGGCGGTGGTCATAAGGTGGGTGGGTGATTAGGGATGGTAGATATGGGACCCAAAAACTTTTTAACTCTTACAAAGATTCCTAAATTTGCACGAAATCGTATAGATTACGAGGTATACACTGTCACGCACCGTTTAAAGTATGTAACGCGCCAGTTCTAAAATCTCTCTATATACTTACGATTTTGAATACATAAAAGTATATCAATAGTTTTTTACACTTGGAAACCACATAATACCCTACTAATCTACAATTCGGAGAAAACGGTGTGATGGGAATGGGTGATTCGACTTCATTCGATTCTGAGCTACTTCGAACACCCAAATGATATGATGAAATGACGGCGGTGGTCATAAGGTGGGTGGGTGATTAGGGATGGTAGATATGGGACCCAAAAACTTTTTAACTCTTACAAAGATTCCTAAATTTGCACGAAATCGTATAGATTACGAGGTATACACTGTCACGCACCGTTTAAAGTATGTAACGCGCCAGTTCTAAAATCTCTCTATATACTTACGATTTTGAATACATAAAAGTATATCAATAGTTTTTTACACTTGGAAACCACATAATACCCTACTAATCTACAATTCGGAGAAAACGGTGTGATGGGAATGGGTGATTCGACTTCATTCGATTCTGAGCTACTGGAATCAAATCTCAGGTAACAACAACGAATTATGAGTTTTTGGTCAAATTAAAAGTGTATTTTCTTAAGTTCATGTTCTTGATGATTTGGTCCAATTTTCATTGAAAATCGTGTTAATGATTAATGGGTTTGTGTCTAAATGTGTTTAACAACATTTGTATGAACAAATTTGGGTCGTAACGTACTTTAATCTCAAAACCCGTTTTTGAAAGTGAAGGTACAACTTGTTCTTGAGTGCCATGACTTGTTCATGTGATATTTGATCTTGAAACCAGTGAATGTGTTAGTAAATGATGTTATTGTGCATATATGTACCAGTACTATGTTCTAACAAGTCCCGAATTCGATCTAGACCTTCGTGTTATAAGCTTTCCTTGTTCAGCTCGTGTGACACCTAAGACGATCCTGGATGGGACGATCTTGTCCCAAGATCGTCCTAGCAGTCCATTTGGTGCATAGCTCTTGTTCGTTCGATCTCGTGTGATGTTGTGATGTTGTTGGTACGTATTATGGGTAACCGATCCTTTGGATTTGGTTTAGCTCAAACTCTTGATCTTGAATCGATCATGAGACTTGTTCTTGTTCTTGGATCACTTAGAACGATCCTGACCTAAGTCCCCTAGGACGATCTTGAGTCTGTTAAGACGACCTTGAGTTCATGGTTCCTTAAAACGATCCTGTCTTCAGTCCACCCTAGGACGATCTTGACCCTTGTGTCTCCTAAAACGATCCTGAACTAGTACAAAACTCTAAAACGATTCTGACTAGTACATTAATATCATGATGCAACTTAATCATTAAGGTACGAGTTCTATGAACAACTAAACTAAGTTCTAAGGCTAAGAATCATTATTAAAGACACATGAACCTTTTAATTATTTATGTGTGAGTTCTAAGAAGTTCAGTTCGAGTCCAGTTCATGTACTTAAAGTTCATTTAAAACTCTTTTAAGTCAAAACGTTCAGAGACCTTCCAAGGACCAAATCATCAGTTCAGCAAGGACATTTCAGTGATTAATTAATCATATGAACTAATATGTGTGCTTATTTGTGACCAATAACCTGTACTTAGGCTACCATCAAGGCGTGCTTGGTTTTCGATAGATATAACCTATCTATCCCTGTACTTGTTCTCTGTGCTTATAACTGTGCTTGTACCAGATCACTGTGAGTTCACTAATCCCCCTTTTGTACATTTTGTTCAAGTTCGTTTATCGGGGACTGAAAAGCATGAAAACTATTTTGTACACATATCTATGTTCTTGAACTATTTTACGTACTATTTATGATCTTACGAGGTAATTATGATATGATTTCTATTTATTTAAAAGTGTATTTAAGTCTTGAATGGGCAGGATCTTAAATACCTCCATACTACTATATTGGTCTTTAATATGTTCTAGTTCGTACTTGTACTTGTTCAGTTCTTATTCACTGCTATCAATTCATATCCCACAGTTCAGGGATTGAACCGTAGATAATTATGGACAGCGCTGTTTAGGGTAGGCCCACCCTCATTCTCCGCAGTTCTGGAGGATGCATATTATCTGTTCTTGTTCTGATTTAGATCTTCGTGAAGTACTTGATTATTATGTGCATAAGTTCATTGCAGTTCAGTTCTGGCCAATCGGGTTAGCAGTGACAACTCATTTAAAGTTCATTATATGTTCTTGTACTGTTCTTACGGTCATAAAACACTTTTGCTAAACGTACAGATCTTATGACTTGTTCTTACTCTACATATTATTATATGTATACGTACTAGTACTTTATGTGAATCTCACCAACTACTTTTGTAGTTGACCTTTGAACTTACATGCTTTTCAGGCTAGACTAGTAGACCTCTTAGCATAGGAGTCTTCCTCTTTAAAGCTCATCTCTTTTGGCGACTGTTCGTACGTTCAAGACCGGAAGCTGTGAAGATCTCCCTTTGCTTATTCAGTTCAGACTCTAGTACTATAAGACATTTGTTCTGTCTTTTGATTATTAACTATTCTGGGTATATCCCAAATGCTGTAATAACTTTCGTACTTCTTTTCTTTTATGTTAATGGCTGTGTTGGAACTTGTACTGTGTGCTTTTGTGCTTGTCTGTGCATCCCGTATATTCCGCTTTGGCGGGGCGTTACAGTTGGTATCAGAGCCATGGTTATAGTGAACACCGAGCTTTTCTAAGGAAAACTCGAGCTATAACTGGAATCCACTCTGAGGTGATCTTTTGTATGACCGGTTTGAGTAATGAGAACTTTTTCCCCAATTAGATGTAACCTGATCAACTACATCTAATTGCGGATATAGTTCCTAGTACTCAAGGTGTGTCATTGAAGGTGTCACCCATTTCTTAGAGCCTTAGTAAGAACCCTGTGCAATCTCGTTCTTCGATCATATCAGTTCTAGTTCACTCGTTCTCTTAAAACATACGTTCTAGTGCTTCGAGGATAGGCCTTAGGGCTTATATGACTATAGGTCCTTATCGTACGACCGACGACTGTTCTTGTTCATATATTGATCTTCGTGAAGTACTTGATTATTATGTGCATAAGTTCATTGCAGTTCAGTTCTGGCCAATCGGGTTAGCAGTGACAACTCATTTAAAGTTCATTATATGTTCTTGTACTGTTCTTACGGTCATAAAACACTTTTGCTAAACGTACAGATCTTATGACTTGTTCTTACTCTACATATTATTATATGTATACGTACTAGTACTTTATGTGAATCTCACCAACTACTTTTGAGCTATAGACTTGTGCGAAACATAACCGAGTTCATATTCCTATCTTATTAGGGGCATAAGGAAGAATGCCGCCTAAGCGTGGACGAAGAGCTAAGACTGCACCAGCCATGGAACCTACTCAACCTGGTATTAATGCAAATGTCAACTTTACCTTGAATGATGTAGCAGACCTCATCACTGACCGCATGAATGCGATGATGCCAAATCTTGCTACCCAAGTTGCTCAGATGCTGGAAATTCTACTAACTGAAGGTACTAGAACTACTAGAGCAACTCAGAATAGGAGAACTCAAGAAGAACCCGAACAGAATCAAGAAGCGAATGGTGATTCGGATGGAGCTAGCCAGGTTAACACCCGAGCTACTGCTGAAGGCAGAGTCACCCGAAGCAGGGGGTGCCAATTCAAGACTTTCACTCAGTGCAAACCCCCAGTCTACACAGGGGAAAAAGGTGCTGCAGAACTATTAATGTGGTTTGAAAACATGGAAGAAGCCCTGTACCACACTGAGACTACTGAAGACAAGATGGTGGAGCACGCGACCAGTCAATTTGATGGTGCTGCTAGGTCCTGGTGGACGGGCATCGTCACCACTATTGGCAGAAAGTCCGCCTATGCTTACACCTGGGAAGAACTTCAGAAGATGATGAGAGCTGAGTTCTGTACCAAAGATGCCTTGCAGGAGTTAGAACAAGAGTTTTGGGACCTAAAGATGGAAGGTTTGGAGATCGAGAAGTACATTTTGAGGTTTAATGAGCTTGCTAGACTTGTGCCACACTTAGCTTCTTCTGAGGAGAAGAAAATTGATCGCTTTATCTGGGGCTTGATTCCGGAGATCCGTCGTGACCTCACCAGTAAAGGCCCCAAGACCATGTCAAGAGCCACTGTACTGGCTAAGACCTTAACCAAGGATATTATCCGGTCAGGAGGTTTGACTGAGAATGCTGATAAAGGGAAGAGGAAGGCTGATGAAGTGGTGGAAAAGAAAGTTGAACCCCCAAGTAAGAAGGGGAAGATCTTGAGGAACTATGCGGTGACCGCAGTGCCTGAACCAACAAGATATTCTGGAGCTTATCCAAAGTGTGCCCGTTGTAACCTCCATCACACTGGTGCTTGTCCTGTCTGCTATAAGTGTCAAGGAATTGGGCATATGGCTAAGTACTGCAATGCTGTTTCAGCGAACATGATCAGAACTAATCCTCCACCAGTGAACAGGAACCCGCCAATCAGAAATACCAGACCTCCACTACCACCTGCTGTACCAGTTCAAAGGAACCAGAACCAGAACGCCCAAGTTCAGCGTGTTGCTTATCCACGCGGGCCAAGAAACCAGAACCAACAGATCAACCAGCAACAGCAAAACCAACCAGGCCCTGCTAACGCCCGTGTTTTCGCTTTGAACGCTGAGGAAGCTCGTCAGAACCCTCGGGTTGTGACAGGTACTTTTCTTCTGAACGATCATTATGCTTCTGTACTATTTGACTCCGGTGCCGAACGTAGTTTCGTTGCATTAGACTTCAAAGCTAAGACCAACATGATAACTGGCAAACTAAATGACAAATATGTGGTAGAGTATGCAAATGGCCAAATGTACGGCACTAACGAAATTGCTTTAGACTGTCCTTTGATCCTAGTAGACAAGAACTTTACAATTAATCTAATCCCTGTCAAGATTAGTAGCTTCGACATTATCGTGGGAATGGATTGGCTATCCAAACACCACGCGACTATTTGTTGCCATGAGAAATCAGTTCATATACCACTCCCGAACGGCGAGATCTTGATCGTACAAGGCGATAAGTCCACGAACGAACTTAAAATCGTCTCAGCCATGAAATTCCGTAAGTACTTGGACAAGAAAGATCATCTTGTGTACCTAGCTCACGTCATTGATAAAAGTGCTAAAGAACCAAAAGTTCAAGACATTCCCATTGTTCGGGACTTCCCTGATGTCTTCCCTGACGACTTACCAGGCATCCCACCTGTTAGACAAGTCGAGTTCAATATTGATCTAGTTCCCGGTGCAGCACCAGTCGCTAAAGCACCGTATCGCTTAGCTCCTCCTGAAATGCAAGAACTGTCCAACCAATTACAGGAACTTT
>JAXHQA010000466.1:0-19562 GCA_034093135.1 Erigeron breviscapus
ATCTAAAGTTCACCTTAACACAATCAGCAATAAAATTTCCTTACAAAAGCCCTTTTCCATAACTCGTTTTCCAATTAGCATAATTCAAAACATAAATACAGTTTTCCTTACAAGTTCACTAAAAGGTTTCGTTATCTAATCAGTTCTTTAAAATTCAAAACAGTACGCGGGTACAGGCAATAAGATGTTAAAAACTGTCCTCTTTCGGGGCTCGCAGAGAATCACAACATTAATCATAGAAATGCATCAAACAAAAATACACATTTATGTTATTGGGGGATTACTACGTACACAACCTTCCACCTACTTCAGGATGACATTCTTAGCGGCCGTCCACTCACGCGATGTCACCGTGCCTCATTCGCTCCCATGGCATACACCCTTCCTCGGGCTTGACCTCCTTGATTTCCACGATTTCCTTGGTTAACGTTGTTGCCTTGATTCCCAATATTAGCTTGATTCCCAACATTTCCTCGATTGACTTGATTTCCATTGTTTCCTCGTTTTGCTTGGTTCCCGCGATTTCCAACATTCCTAAAGTTACCACGGTTACCATTTCCATTTCCACGGTTGCCTTGTGCTCTCCTCAACCTAGGACAAGCATTTCTCCAATGATCTGTACTTCCACATTCGTGACATCCTCCTCGTTGTCCTTCATTCCTTGGCCCGCTTCGGCAGTGAGTAGCAAGGTGACCCATGCGGTTGCAAGTTGTGCAACGCTTGCATTCACCCAAGTGGCTATAACCACATCGGTTGCACCTTGGGGGCATGCCACAATATGGATTGGGGTTAGCATCCACAACCCCATAGTTTCTCACAATCTTTTGCCTCTTATCCGGTCCATTCCCTTTTTGATCGCCAAACCGATTTCCTCCACCTTGTCTCGAACTTGATTCACCTCTTGTATACTTCCCACGCCTAACCAAATCGTTCACTAGCCTGGTTGCCAAACTTATAGCCTGCTCCAGAGTGGTAGGACTTGCTGCAGTGACCATCAACCTAACTTCCGGTGCCAATCCATAGATAAATCTCTCAACCTTCTTAGCCACAGGGGTTACCATCTCTGGCACCAACACGCTTCAAACGTCAAGTGGGATCCTACGATTAATACAGGGTTTTATATTAAAAATGATAGTAACCCTTTTTCTTTTCTCTCTCTCTCTCTCTCTCTCTCTCTCTCTCTTTTTGATTGGTTATGCATGCAGGAAGAGGAAGGCAGCTTAGGTCGTATTGCTAGTCTTCCGCCAACAACTTGGGAGCAACTGAAGAGTCTTATTGGTGGCCAGAGATCCACGGGTGTTATTAGTGGCCGGAGATCCACTTCAAGAAAGATCACTTCAAAAAGGAGGAGTTCGCGGTCAACACGTAGCGCTTCCTCTGTAGGATCAGGTGTGTATAAGCAAGTAAAAAAAGTTGTGGGTCAATTTATAATATCAGGCGACTTGATAGCAGATCAAGGATGCTTGTAAATCTTTTGACTCTGCTTGTAAATCATACGTTTCAGGTTATAAGAAGGAGGATGTACGCCGGGTTATTGCTGAATTGTCACATTCTGATGTATTAGATTTCGATGATATTGAAAGCTTCGAAGAATATATAACTCAAAGCAAGTCCCGTCTGCATGTGTTTATGACAGGAGATATTGTGTACAAGTCTAAAGTGGTTTCCAAATTTCATCAAACGAAGAAAAGTCTAGGTTTAAGCTTGTTATCTCAAGAAACCCATATTCCAAACTCATACTAGCAACAGTCCAGGTTTAAGCTTGTTATTCCCATAGTCCAGCTTGCATGTTTAACCAAAACTCCTTTATTGTTCAACAATTTCATCTTAATCTCATAACTAGGTTTTTATTTATTTATTTTTATATTCCATGAGGGTAGATATGTAGTTAAATATCCACACTAAATAGATTCATAGTATAACTCAATAACTCAACTTTATTTCATCTTATCCTTTTAATTGAATTAACTTCATTATATAAATTATTATTATTTAAATACAATCCCTCTAAATATTAATGGTTTGAGATGAGGTCTGAGTGCTAGAGATATGATATATGTGAGCTGAATATTCCAATTTTACTCATACTGCATCTACCATATAGAATGCATGTCCAAAGGTGACTATGATGTTTCAGTTGTCTAAATTTCCTGTTTAGCTTTAACTTCTCAAGCCTAAGCAGAGATTTCCGTTAAATAAAAGCAAATTTATGCGTGTCCCTCTATCCCCAAAAGGGTGTTTGTTTGTGACTGTATTGTCTTATATTAGATGAATTATACATAGCTTAATGAGAATTGTTGTATACTTGACTGACGTTTATTCAAAATGCCTACTTTGTAGAGTTATGTTAATATTCAAATCAAAGCTATTACTTCACTTCTCATAGTCCCTTTTTATAGAGTTTCTTCGTGATTGAAATACTGTCAAAGCCTATGTTGACTCTTGAGGACGGAAATGCGTCACTAACAGCAGGTTTAACTGGACAGAATATTGGTAATAGAATACGTCCTACTCGTGGTAATACCAAATCATATTCGTAATAGAGCTTGTTTACTCCATGGTGGCTGTTGGCTCTGGCTGCATAAAAAGATGGTTAACATTGTGCATATGTTGTTATATTAAGTATTTGATTTAAATGGAATCCTTCATTTTATACTTGCATTGTTTATTCTGCGTAATAGAGCTTTGGATGCCTGATGTTGGTAATGTTGCTACTGTTATGTGCTTTTCTATATGCTTGATCTTGAACGTGAATCTCACTGGTGGCTTATTCTTATTGGCATCAATCTTACTGCTACTTAACCAGGATTCCTTCTGTTAACAAGACTAATGTGTTTATTCTGCTTTGCAACTTGAAATATGTTAGGTATATGTTTCTGAGTTTTGTGAGTCTAATGCGTTTATTTGTTATTTAGGGAGAAGCACAGAGGATTACCAAAACAAGAGTGCCGTGATTTATATAAAGAATATAAAAAAGAAAAGGCAAAGATACCCAGTGAGCCAGAGAGCAGCAAGGCTCTTAAATCGAGGATAAGGTGTAGTTTGCACAACTTCCGTGCTGTTTTGAAGGGCCTAACGGACACTCAAGAAAAAGTCATAGCAAAAACCCCCTTTTCAAGTCTTCTAGACTTGAAGGAGGAAGGTTTAAGCCAACAACCTGATTTAATCAAATCAATCGTTAGACATTTTGATAGTGAGAAAATGACGCTAACGATACGGAAGGGGGGTGAGACCAAAGATTTTATTGTTACAGAGGAAGACTTTTCTAGTATTATGGGTATACGAAATGGAGAAGGTCCCCTACTAGATGCACAAAACGTGGAATTGGATGATGATCTAGTCCGTAAATTCTGCTTTTTGGGAAAAAAAGAGAAATACAAGTATATCGACATTAAGAAGGTGCAGGAGGAACTCAAGAATGCCACTGATGACAATGCTATTAAGCAAACCTTTGCATTAATAGCATTGCATTACATTGTTTGTCCTGCCCCGGCGGGTAAATCGGGAAAGAAACTGTTATGGTATGTGAAGGATGCTAACAGTCTTCATGTCCAACCATGGGTAACTGTTGCAAACCCTACTTTTTCTTGTTGGACCTTGATAAGATCATATAAATCCTTCAAGTCTTTGCAAATCGTATTCCCGTCTTTACAAATCTTTTCGACCAAGTGCTTCTGCCTTTTTTTCTCCGGAGCATGGTCAATCTGTAAATAGGGGGAAATCAGTTAAAAGGATCAATTATATTAGATATCTAAATAGATATATTAATTAATTTATTATATGGCACACATTTTCACTAACCATCCAGTTCTTGTAAAACTTTTCAGCCACTTCTTTGCTGATCTGAGAGACGTTCATCCCTTCCATAAAGCCTCTCGTCTTCATACAATATAATTGCAAAAAGAGGACACACCCCCCTAAACTCTTCTCAGCCCCTGCCCCTGTTTTGTATGTATGAATGCCGTGCTTGAGAGCATTCATAGCAACAGTTACCCATGGTTGGACATGAAGACTGTTAGCATCCTTCACATACCATAACAGTTTCTTTCCCGATTTACCCGCCGGGGCAGGACAAACAATGTAATGCAATGCTATTAATGCAAAGGTTTGCTTAATAGCATTGTCATCAGTGGCATTCTTGAGTTCCTCCTGCACCTTCTTAATGTCGATATACTTGTATTTCTCTTTTTTTCCCAAAAAGCAGAATTTACGGACTAGATCATCATCCAATTCCACGTTTTGTGCATCTAGTAGGGGACCTTCTCCATTTCGTATACCCATAATACTAGAAAAGTCTTCCTCTGTAACAATAAAATCTTTGGTCTCACCCCCCTTCCGTATCGTTAGCGTCATTTTCTCACTATCAAAATGTCTAACGATTGATTTGATTAAATCAGGTTGTTGGCTTAAACCTTCCTCCTTCAAGTCTAGAAGACTTGAAAAGGGGGTTTTTGCTATGACTTTTTCTTGAGTGTCCGTTAGGCCCTTCAAAACAGCACGGAAGTTGTGCAAACTACACCTTATCCTCGATTTAAGAGCCTTGCTGCTCTCTGGCTCACTGGGTATCTTTGCCTTTTCTTTTTTATATTCTTTATATAAATCACGGCACTCTTGTTTTGGTAATCCTCTGTGCTTCTCCCTAAATAACAAATAAACGCATTAGACTCACAAAACTCAGAAACATATACCTAACATATTTCAAGTTGCAAAGCAGAATAAACACATTAGTCTTGTTAACAGAAGGAATCCTGGTTAAGTAGCAGTAAGATTGATGCCAATAAGAATAAGCCACCAGTGAGATTCACGTTCAAGATCAAGCATATAGAAAAGCACATAACAGTAGCAACATTACCAACATCAGGCATCCAAAGCTCTATTACGCAGAATAAACAATGCAAGTATAAAATGAAGGATTCCATTTAAATCAAATACTTAATATAACAACATATGCACAATGTTAACCATCTTTTTATGCAGCCAGAGCCAACAGCCACCATGGAGTAAACAAGCTCTATTACGAATATGATTTGGTATTACCACGAGTAGGACGTATTCTATTACCAATATTCTGTCCAGTTAAACCTGCTGTTAGTGACGCATTTCCGTCCTCAAGAGTCAACATAGGCTTTGACAGTATTTCAATCACGAAGAAACTCTATAAAAAGGGACTATGAGAAGTGAAGTAATAGCTTTGATTTGAATATTAACATAACTCTACAAAAGTTTTGTCAAACAAGTTTTTCCATGAAAAAGTTTATGGAACTAGTGAATCCGGCATTATAAAGGTGGGATCCGTCCATGTCAGATGATTCTCGCATTTGTAACAGCGGATTGAGGTTTACTTTGTACGTGTGTCTATCTTTGTGTCTATCTTTGCGTGTGTCTATCTTTGCGTTACGTGGCATGTTTAAGGTTGAATCTGACAATGCAAGTAGTGTTGGGTTAGTAGGTATTCTAACAGATATTACCAAGCCTTTGTGACAATGTAAATGCCGGATTAAAAGGTATTATCCATCTCAACAATCACATCTTTAACCTCATGAATTGCAATAACTTCTTATTCGACATGTAATATCATTCCTTCCAAATTTCTAAATTTGAAGTAGCATATGCCTTTGTTATCTTTACGATCTCACCTATCCCATGTTTGCTCCACATTCAGGAAAAAAAAATCAATTTTTTAAGTTTAAGAAAGATTCTTTTTTTACCTTTCCGCCATGACCAATGAAAGGCAACGCTGAATGTCCTAGCTATTACAGGCTGTAGTTTCACCACTTCTAAAAGTCGGACCTCGTTTTTCCAAAGTATCACAACTGAGTCAATCATTGCAGCTGGTTTTTTCTGCATGACATACATTTGTATAGTAATACATTTCTATATAAATAAGCTGATATTACACACTAGCTCGAGCACGTTGACAAATGTCCCTTCCTCTCAAACTCATTATGAGGATACTCATTTTCACTTGTATGCGAATTCCTTGTTATCATTTATGATGTCATCAATGCCTTATATGGAGAGCCCTAAATAATGTTCTGGTCTTTGTATTTATCATGACAGTCGACAAGATGATGTGCACTCGGCACGATGGTGTGCGATGTGATGGATCGCCTCACAAGCTGCCACTGCCACTGTTGCATAGCCCAGCAGACATTGCGATATAGTGTACGCACAAGATGAAAAACTCCCCTGTCGAGCCAGCTGATATCAAATGACATATTCCCTGAATTACAAAAAAGAAAAATTTAACAAATATAAATGGAACCTCCTTAGAAAAAGGCAAAAAAAATCCAATAAATTTAATGAAAAACTAACGGTATCATATCATCCATCTTTACCATCTGATTTATGGTTTTGTGGAAAAAAAACATACACAACCTTTAAGCCTTTGAGTAATAGGATTTTTTTTTTTTAACATTCAATTTCATTAAGATGAAAAAACTAGGATCATATAGAGCAGGGATTAAAAATAGAAAGAACACCAATTTGCCCAGTCATAACCCTACAAAACTTGTTCTTTTTTAACCCTGTTCTTTAGGGTTAATCCCCGGGATTGATTGGGCAAATTGGTGTTCTTTCTTTTTTTAATCCTTGTTCTGTATGTACACTAGCACCTTGCTAGTTTTTTCATCTTAATTAAATTGAAAGTTCAAAAAAAATCTTATTACTCAAAGGCTTGAAGGTTTTCACAAAAACCCTAGATCAGATAGTGAGGATGGATAATATGATACCCTTAGTTATTCATTAGATTTATTGGATTTTTTTGCCTTTGCTAAGGAGGTTACGTTTATATTTGTTAATTTTTCTTTTTTGGAATTCAGGGAATATGGCAATTGAATTCAGTTGGCTCGACAGGGGACTTTTGCCTCCTGTGCGTACACTATATTGGAGTGTCTGCTCGACCTATTCAACACTGGCAGCTTGTGAGGCAATCCAACACATCGCACACCAACCCGCTACTTTCACAGAGCTGAGTGTACAAAGACCCGAAGGTTATTTGGGGCTCCCTATATAAAGCATTGATGTACATCATAATTGGTAACGGGAGAATCCACAGTGAAAAGAAGTATCCCCATAATGATTTTGACAGAACGGGACCTTGTCAAAGTGTTGAGGTTAGTGTGTATCGAGATAATATATATCAATTACTTTATATTTAAGGTTGTATTCTCATAAAAATGTATGTCGTGCAGAAGAAACCAGTGTAAAGATTGACACAATTAGTTCGAGAAAATGAGGCCCGACTTTTAGAAGTGGTGAAACTGCAGCCCGTAATAGCCGGGATAGCACGTTCAACGTTACGTTTCATTGGTTTGGATGGAAAGGTAAAAAAGAATCTTTCTTAAACTTGAAAAACTGATTTGTGTTTTTTTTTTTAATGGAAAGCAAACATAGGATATGTGAGATTATAAAATATAACAATGACTAGTGCTACTTCAAATTTAGAAATTTGGAAGGAATGATGTTACATGTCCAAAACGTAGTTATTGCAATCCATGAGGTTAAAGATGCGAGTGTTTGAAATGGATAATAGTTAAGAATCTTTTTGGCATTTTAAGAATGAAATTGAAATTTTAAGTCAAGATTTGCTTGTCAAAGTTAGTTGTGGTGATTAATGAAATTGAATCTTGTGGTGATATAGAGTATTATAAGAATGGAACTATTGATTTAAGTCCTGATATGCTTATGGATTTCGATTTTTTTGGGAATATTGTGTGTTTTGGTAATTTTTGGGGACAAAAATCCTTAACAGAAGGAGTATTAGGTATGGAAATGGCTATGGAAAATTTTGGTTGGAAACCGAGATGGAAGAAAGAAATAAATATTTTTAAAAAGGGTAAGCTTATGGAAGGTAAACTTATCGAATTGAGATGAGTGTGAAATTCGGCTGTGAGGATGGCTATTGGTTCATTTGGTTGAAAACCGGGTTTGATTAGTGGTACAAATTTAGGCAGTTAGGCAGTAAAGGTAGTTTTCTTGATAATATTGATTATCAAGGTTTTAGTCAATGTTAAAACTTTGAATGGGCACAAGGTAAAGCAGGGAAGGATGGAAATCATGTTGTGATTTATGAAGGACGTGAATATGGACTGATTTTGGTTGGGATTGATAATAGACTTGATGCTTCTGATTTTCTACCAAATGTGTATCATTCTGTTCATAAAGAGCTAAAAGGTTGTTAAGGGAGGATGATGTAAGGAACTTGTTTCCTCTAGTTAGAGTTTTATGTGACAATGTGGGATGCACGGAAAGGAAACCACCCTGTTGCGGTTGTTCTACTAGTCATTGTATAAATATCCATATCAGTTAATCATAATAGATAGGTTGTTGATGATATAATATCTTCTCCTCTAAAATTCTCTCTCTACGGTTCTACATGTATCACTTTTTCAGATTTGTTGGTGATTTATTGAAATTCAATTGAAATTTTTAGGGTTCGTTCTTGAATGATTTGGGGGTTTTTGATTTGGGACCTTTCATGTTTAATTTTTGTTTGAAAAAACTTAATGATGTATATATAAGCGTGAAAGAGGGATGAAAAACGAATGGAATGTGGTGTTATGTAAAAAAAAACAAGAGGAGGGGTGTTCTCGGTGATATCGACTTCCAGCCACATTTTCCGTCTTGCTTTGATGTTTTATCGAACGTATGCTTCCCGGATTTCTTATATAATACATATTATTTATATATATATATGTGTGTGTTATTTTCTTATGTTTTGTAGAAATAAAAACAAGTGCAATCGGGTAAGGGATATGAAGGTTTGTGTTTCCCTCGGGATTGGGATTTCATATAGTGTGATAAATCCGAGAATTATGTCGAGACACCGGTTGATCCAACACCCGCATCTAGGAAGATGAAACATATCCATCCGTGGCTCCAATTTAGGGATGCAAGTAAGTGGGACAAAATTACTTGCTTGAACAAAAAGATTAAGGACTATCCACTTGAGGAGCCCTCGATAGTTAATTGGGGTTTATTGGAGAAATTACAGGTTAAGGACGAGTTGTGTAATATGATTTAAGTTTTCGTGCCAGATCTCCGACATAAGTGGAGAGATATTGGCCCAACAGTAACAACATTGATGCCAATAGTAACATCATCGTTAATCTTCTTAAAAACTGACTTGGATGATTTCTATAGTCTAGATGTGAATGGTGTTCGTCTAGGCATAAACAGGTTTCTACCACCATCTGCGGTGGGGCCCTGTCAGTACACCAAGACACAATATCGACTTTTCTGCCGATGAAAAAACACTCTCCACTAGCCCACAGTAACAACGTTGGTGCCAACAGTAACATCATCGTTTATCTTCTCAAAAACTGACCTGGATGATTTCTTTAGTCTAGATGTGAATGGTGTTGGTCTAGGCAGAGGCGTCAGCATAAACAGGTTTCTACCTCCATCTGCGGCACCGTCAGCACAATAAGACACAAGGGGTAAAGGAAAGACCATAAAATCAAGCTCGTTTAAATATGGGCTGTCAAGAGCTTTGCTCAGTTCCTCATTTCTGGAAGAAGCTATATACATACTTGCAAAACTCTTTTCCAGTTAATTCTCACAGCCTATAGCACGGGTTGAAAGATCTTTTTGGAATCTTGGAACCCATGGCTGTATTTGGGAAATCAATGCAAAATGTTAGGATGATACGCATCACACAACACACAATAATACCAACATCGGTTAATATTACCTTCAATGATGTTTGCATCTCTTGCAACACATTAGCAAACAATATTCAACATCCTTTGTGTTGCTCACTTTTTGCTCCACGGCTTGTACCACAAGTTTATCAATCTGCACATAACAGATTAACCCATTTAACTTGGTAAATAGATGAAACACCAAAGATTAACCATCGGATTAGAGATTGTTCCAAAACATGATTTTTGCTTGTAAGTTTGAAAAATGGACGATTTGTCATATATTAGTTATATAGTCCTATACGTAAAAAGGATACATTTTATTTCCAGTTTCAAGTATAATCATTCAACTCTCTACAAGTATTTTTTTTCTGTTTTAGTCCCTACTCATAAAATAAACCCAAAATTCGTTAGTTAGTCCACACTTTTGTGATTTTGTATTTTCTAACCAAACATCCTAATAAAACCAAAAATATGCCAGGAGTCTCGATTTTTATTTCTAATTACTTAAATAAAGGCACAAAAATTTATGTATACTAGGTTATAACAATTAAAGTAAACTAATATGGATATTTTTAACATCTCTATTATTAATAAAGAATTGTTTCTAAAAGAAGAAAATCTGATGTGTCATATTATAATTTTTTCTTACATTCTATATAACTAATATATAACTAAGGATGATGGTCATATTACAAAAATGTATTTATTTTAGTTTAACATTTTGTTTCTTTGGTCTAACCATAGTTCAAAATTTTCATTTAAGTCTTGATAAAAAGTATTATAAATTTTTTCTTACATTCTATATAACTAAGGATGATGGTCATATTACAAAAATGTATTTATTTTAGTTTAACATTTTGTTTCTTTGGTCTAACCATAGTTCAAAATTTTCATTTAAGTCTTGATAAAAAGTATTATAAATTTTTTCTTACATTCTATATAACTAAGGATGATGGTCATATTACAAAAATGTATTTATTTTAGTTTAACATTTTGTTTCTTTGGTCTAACCATAGTTCAAAATTTTCATTTAAGTCTTGATAAAAAGTATTATAATTTTTTCTTACATTCTATATAACTAATATATAACTAAGGATGATGGTCATATTACAAAAATGTATTTATTTTAGTTTAACATTTTGTTTCTTTGGTCTAACCATAGTTCAAAATTTTCATTTAAGTCTTGATAAAAAGTATTATAAATTTTTTCTTACATTCTATATAACTAAGGATGATGGTCATATTACAAAAATGTATTTATTTTAGTTTAACATTTTGTTTCTTTGGTCTAACCATAGTTCAAAATTTTCATTTAAGTCTTGATAAAAAGTATTATAAATTTAAATTAATGATCTATGGTTGAAATGTGAAGTATACTATCCATCCATCGAGTATTCATTTCAAAGATATTTTAGGAAGTAAAAAAGTACTATGAAGTAATAAAGTAAAAGAAAAATACATGATTGAAATTTGATCTAATATTCGTTAATTAATAAAGTTGAAAAACAAAGAACATTTTTAGGTTTTATGGGAAAACCTAACTCTAGAGGGAAGCCCCTTGAGGCTAAGAGGTGCAAAGCGTCCTCAAGCACGCCTAGTTTGGGTCCACACATTTCACGCCCTTCGCTTGTTTTTGACCAAGAACGCTCCTCTGGGCGTTCCGGGGCGTTTTGGGGGCTTTCCGAGGGGGGAAAAGTGAAATTGAAGGCTTTGCAACGTCTTGCTCCGTTTAGTCTGAGTGGCTAGGCGCCACATGACAGCATGTCATGAATTTGGGGCTTTATGAGAAAGCCTCTCTCCCTATAGCCTATGAGGCTTTCTTCTATATGTTGATCTTTGACATTTTTTTTCTCATGATACTCGATGATACTCTCTCTAACGGTAACTTTTTATGAAGGAACGGCTTCCTTTTTTAAATCTCTTGGAGTTTTAATTTTTGTCTACATTTCTATCTACGTATTTTGTTTTAAATCTTTTGGAGTATACATTTTTCAAACATTTCTATTTATATTCGATTTATATCATATTTACTTAGAAAAATATGCCAGGAGTCTCGATTTTTATTTCTAATTACTTAAATAAAGGCACAAAAATTTATGTATACTAGGTTATAACAATTAAAGTAAACTAATATGGATATTTTTAACATCTCTATTATTAATAAAGAATTGTTTCTAAAAGAAGAAAATCTGATGTGTCATATTATAATTTTTTCTTACATTCTATATAACTAATATATAACTAAGGATGATGGTCATATTACAAAAATGTATTTATTTTAGTTTAACATTTTGTTTCTTTGGTCTAACCATAGTTCAAAATTTTCATTTAAGTCTTGATAAAAAGTATTATAAATTTAAATTAATGATATCTTCTATATCTATCTCCAAGTAAAAATTTATTTTGGAGTTAAAATACATAATTACATATCTATTGGATCTCCAAGATCATGATGCTGAAATTAGACTCGTTGCTGCAGAAGAAAGTGAAGATGAAGTGTTTGTTAGTTGTTTCTTAGATGATGATTTGGGTTTTATGCTGATCAACTCTCCTCCCACCGAATTTGAGGATATCCCAAATGTGTTGGGTGATATGCCTCCTCCACCTTGCTACTCTTATAAACCCACAACTTCTCATGAGCAGGATGGATTTTATGGGGATTATGTGCCTGAGGTGAATGACGGTGAGCTTCAAAGAAGGATAGAATTGTGTCACCTTCAGAGAATAAGGCCAGGTGTGTATGTTGAAGCTGAAAAAGTTGATGATGAAATAATCATGGAGGTGCCCCCATTGCACCATCCAGACTTCTTTCGAGTTCCTTGCTCTAAGTATCCATTGTCTCTTAAAGATGTACAAGTTCCTTCTGCTGATGAAGAACTTGTCACAGCTTGTACTGCTGTGAAAGTGCCTGGTCTTGATTATGTGGAAACTCGACAGCTGCAAGAACTGCTGACCAGGGTGCAAATTTGCCAGAGCCAAGGCAATAGACATGGGTACTTGTATGCTTGGCTGGTGGATCAAATGGCTCAAATTCATGTTGAGGCTCATGCAAATTTTCAAGAATTGCTAACTGGAAAGGATTTGGTGACTGATGAGCTAGCAGAGCTCAAAGGTATGGTGTTTGGGATCACCAAAAATCAAGTCACCCACACCAAGTCAAATGAGCACATAATCACTCAAGATATCCATTTAGATGCTGGAATTTTGGTAGAAACCTTCTTGTTATTTCTATTAATTACTTTTGTTTATCATGCTACAAAATTATAACAAATTATTTATAAAAAAAATCGATGAATCGAAACATAGAAAAACACAGATACGAAATATTAATTGATTTTATTAGAGATAATTACCTACGTTTCATCTTTTATCGATCGATCGCTGCGAAACCCTAATTCATCAATTTTTGATTAAAATTCAAAGTGATGAAATGTATAAATTATTAAAGTAGTGTTCTTAAAACTGTAAATTTGTAAAGGTATGCATAACCTATCCGTTTCGGGCCATGGAAATGTACGCTCAGAAAAATTTGGGTTTTTTTGAGAACGGATTTTTGTAGACCTTATGCATATCGAATCCACAACCTCTTACGATTGATGAAAGACTGTGTGACACTCGATACCAATTGTCCCCAAAATGGTATTATATGTGATGTGATGGGATGAGGAGTTAAGCAAAATTAGTGTTCAGGTGATATATGTAATGACAATGACAATGAGAAGGAGGAGAGTAGATGAGGTGGAGTATAGATTCGGTATCACCACAGAAAATGTTTATGAGAAGTGTTTACGATGGTCAGGCTTTAATGAGAAGCTTTGGCAAAGGCTTTCATGAGAAGTTTGGTCAAAGGCTTTATGAGAAGCTTTGGCAAAGGCTTTCATGAGAAGCTTTGGTATCCCAAAGGCTTTATGAGAAGCGATGGTCAGGCTTTAATGAGAAGCTTTGGCAAAGGCTTTCATGAGAAGCTTTGTATCCCAACTACCGCGTAATAGACGGGATAAAAATGTTAAGTTTTTATAATACTCTATACCGCGTAATAAACGGGATAAACATGTTAAGTTTTCATAATACTCTAATTGTAAATTTTTTTAATAAATATAATATACATAAAAAGGGAACCCAATATTAATCTTGGGTTCCCCCTGAGGATAGAATTTAGTTTTATGCGAGAACCAAAAACGGGAATCCAATAGTAATCTTAGGTTCCCACCTTAGGTTCAAATTTAGTTTTATACGAGAACCAAAAACGGGAATCCAATAGTAATCTTAGCTTCCCACCTGAGGTTCAAATTTAGTTTTATACGAGAACCAAAAACGGGAATCCAATAGTAATCTTAGCTTCCCACCTGAGGTTCAAATTTAGTTTTATACGAGAACCAAAAACGGGAATCCAATAGTAATCTTAGCTTCCCACCTGAGGTTCAAATTTAGTTTTATACGAGAACCAAAAACGGGAATCCATTATTAAGTTTAGGTTCCCACCTGAGGTTTGAATTTAGTTTTATACGATAATATACATAAAAAGGGAACCCAATATTAATCTTGGGTTCCCCCTGAGGATAGAATTTAGTTTTATGCGAGAACCAAAAACGGCAATCCATTATTAAGTTTAGGTTCCACCTAAGGTTCAAATTTAGTTTTATACGAGAACCAAAAACGGGAATCCAATAGTAATCTTAGCTTCCCACCTGAGGTTCGAATTTAGTTTTATACGAGAACCAAAAACGGGAATCCAATAGTAATCTTAGCTTCCCACCTGAGGTTCAAATTTAGTTTTATACGAGAACCAAAAACGGGAATCCAATAGTAATCTTAGCTTCCCACCTTAGGTTCAATTTAGTTTTATACGAGACCAAGGCAATAGACATGGGTACTTGTATGCTTGGCTGGTGGATCAAATGGCTCAAATTCATGTTGAGGCTCATGCAAATTTTCAAGAATTGCTAACTGGAAAGGATTTGGTGACTGATGAGCTAGCAGAGCTCAAAGGTATGGTGTTTGGGATCACCAAAAATCAAGTCACCCACACCAAGTCAAATGAGCACATAATCACTCAAGATATCCATTTAGATGCTGGAATTTTGGTAGAAACCTTCTTGTTATTTCTATTAATTACTTTTGTTTATCATGCTACAAAATTATAACAAATTATTTATAAAAAAAATCGATGAATCGAAACATAGAAAAACACAGATACGAAATATTAATTGATTTTATTAGAGATAATTACCTACGTTTCATCTTTTATCGATCGATCGCTGCGAAACCCTAATTCCCTAAACTATTAACGAAACCCTAATTCATCAATTTTTGATTAAAATTCAAAGTGATGAAATGTATAAATTATTAAAGTAGTGTTCTTAAAACTGTAAATTTGTAAAGGTATGCATAACCTATCCGTTTCGGGCCATGGAAATGTACGCTCAGAAAAATTTGGGTTTTTTTGAGAACGGATTTTTGTAGACCTTATGCATATCGAATCCACAACCTCTTACGATTGATGAAAGACTGTGTGACACTCGATACCAATTGTCCCCAAAATGGTATTATATGTGATGTGATGGGATGAGGAGTTAAGCAAAATTAGTGTTCAGGTGATATATGTAATGACAATGACAATGAGAAGGAGGAGAGTAGATGAGGTGGAGTATAGATTCGGTATCACCACAGAAAATGTTTATGAGAAGTGTTTACGATGGTCAGGCTTTAATGAGAAGCTTTGGCAAAGGCTTTCATGAGAAGCTTTGTATCCCAACTACCGCGTAATAGACGGGATAAAAATGTTAAGTTTTTATAATACTCTATACCGCGTAATAAACGGGATAAACATGTTAAGTTTTCATAATACTCTAATTGTAAATTTTTTTAATAAATATAATATACATAAAAAGGGAACCCAATATTAATCTTGGGTTCCCCCTGAGGATAGAATTTAGTTTTATGCGAGAACCAAAAACGGGAATCCAATAGTAAGTTTAGCTTCCCACCTTAGGTTCAAATTTAGTTTTATACGAGAACCAAAAACGGGAATCCAATAGTAATCTTAGCTTCCCACCTGAGGTTCGAATTTAGTTTTATAAGAGAGCCAAAAACGGGAATCCATTATTAATCTTAGCTTCCCACCTTAGGTTCAAATTTAGTTTTATACGAGAACCAAAAACGGGAATCCAATAGTAATCTTAGCTTCCCACCTGAGGTTCAAATTTAGTTTTATACGAGAACCAAAAACGGGAATCCATTATTAAGTTTAGCTTCCCACCTTAGGTTCAAATTTAGTTTTATAATAGAACCAAAAACGGGAATCTATTAGTAATCTTAGCTTCCCACCTGAGGTTCAAATTTAGTTTTATAATAGAACCAAAAACGGGAATCCAGTAGTTATCTTAGCTTCCCACCTTAGGTTCAAATTTAGTTTTATACGAGAACCAAAAACGGGAATCCAATAGTAATCTTAGCTTCCCACCTTAGGTTCAAATTTAGTTTTATACGAGAACCAAAAACGGGAATCCAGTAGTAATCCTAGCTTCCCACTTGAGGTTCAAATTTAGTTTTATACTAGAACCAAAAACGGGAATCCAATAGTAATCTTAGCTTCCCACCTTAGGTTCAAATTTAGTTTTATACGAGAACCAAAAACGGGAATCCAATAGTAATCTTAGCTTCCCACCTTAGGTTCAAATTTAGTTTTATACTAGAACCAAAAACGGGAATCCATTAGTAATCTTAGGTTCCCACCTTAGGTTCAAATTTAGTTTTATACTAGAACCAAAAACGGGAATCCAATAGTAATCTTAGCTTCCCACCTTAGGTTCAAATTTAGTTTTATACGAGAACCAAAAACGGGAATCCATTAGTAATCTTAGCTTCCCACCTTAGGTTCAAATTTAGTTTTATACGAGAACCAAAAAAGGGAATCCAATAGTAATCTTAGCTTCCCACCTGAGGTTCAAATTTAGTTTTATATGAGAACCAAAAACGGGAATCTATTAGTAATCTTAGGTTCCCACCTTAGGTTCAAATTTCGTTTTATTCGAGAACCAAAAACGGGAATCAAATAGTAATCTTAGCTTCCCACCTGAGGTTCAAATTTAGTTTTATAATAGAACCAAAAACGGGAATCCAGTAGTTATCTTAGCTTCCCACCTTAGGTTCAAATTTAGTTTTATAATAGAACCAAAAACGGGAATCCAATAGTAATCTTAGCTTCCCACCTTAGGTTCAAATTTAGTTTTATACGAGAACCAAAAACGGGAATCCAATAGTAATCTTAGCTTCCCACCTTAGGTTCAAATTTAGTTTTATACGAGAACCAAAAACGGGAATCTATTAGTAATCTTAGGTTCCCACCTTAGGTTCAAATTTAGTTTTATACGAGAACCAAAAACGGGAATCCAATAGTAATCTTAGCTTCCCACCTTAGGTTCAAATTTAGTTTTATACGAGAACCAAAAACGGGAATCCAATAGTAATCTTAGCTTCCCACCTTAGGTTCAAATTTAGTTTTATACGAGAACCAAAAACGGGAATCCAATAGTAATCTTAGCTTCCCACCTTAGGTTCAAATTTAGTTTTATACGAGAACCAAAAACGGGAATCCAATAGTAATCTTAGCTTCCCACCTTAGGTTCAAATTTAGTTTTATACGAGAACCAAAAACGGGAATCCAATAGTAATCTTAGCTTCCCACCTTAGGTTCAAATTTAGTTTTATACGAGAACCAAAAACGGGAATCCAATAGTAATCTTAGCTTCCCACCTTAGGTTCAAATTTAGTTTTATACGAGAACCAAAAACGGGAATCCAATAGTAATCTTAGCTTCCCACCTTAGGTTCAAATTTAGTTTTATACGAGAACCAAAAACGGGAATCCAATAGTAATCTTAGCTTCCCACCTTAGGTTCAAATTTAGTTTTATACGAGAACCAAAAACGGGAATCCAATAGTAATCTTAGCTTCCCACCTTAGGTTCAAATTTAGTTTTATACGAGAACCAAAAACGGGAATCCAATAGTAATCTTAGCTTCCCACCTTAGGTTCAAATTTAGTTTTATACGAGAACCAAAAACGGGAATCCAATAGTAATCTTAGCTTCCCACCTTAGGTTCAAATTTAGTTTTATACGAGAACCAAAAACGGGAATCCAATAGTAATCTTAGCTTCCCACCTTAGGTTCAAATTTAGTTTTATACGAGAACCAAAAACGGGAATCCAATAGTAATCTTAGCTTCCCACCTTAGGTTCAAATTTAGTTTTATACGAGAACCAAAAACGGGAATCCAATAGTAATCTTAGCTTCCCACCTTAGGTTCAAATTTAGTTTTATACGAGAACCAAAAACGGGAATCCAATAGTAATCTTAGCTTCCCACCTTAGGTTCAAATTTAGTTTTATACGAGAACCAAAAACGGGAATCCAATAGTAATCTTAGCTTCCCACCTTAGGTTCAAATTTAGTTTTATACGAGAACCAAAAACGGGAATCCAATAGTAATCTTAGCTTCCCACCTTAGGTTCAAATTTAGTTTTATACGAGAACCAAAAACGGGAATCCAATAGTAATCTTAGCTTCCCACCTTAGGTTCAAATTTAGTTTTATACGAGAACCAAAAACGGGAATCCAATAGTAATCTTAGCTTCCCACCTTAGGTTCAAATTTAGTTTTATACGAGAACCAAAAACGGGAATCCAATAGTAATCTTAGCTTCCCACCTTAGGTTCAAATTTAGTTTTATACGAGAACCAAAAACGGGAATCCAATAGTAATCTTAGCTTCCCACCTTAGGTTCAAATTTAGTTTTATACGAGAACCAAAAACGGGAATCCAATAGTAATCTTAGCTTCCCACCTTAGGTTCAAATTTAGTTTTATACGAGAACCAAAAACGGGAATCCAATAGTAATCTTAGCTTCCCACCTTAGGTTCAAATTTAGTTTTATACTAGAACCAAAAAGCGATCAATTTTTTATAAAGTATCCCAACACTGTAACATCCGCGAATTTTGACCCGTTGACTTTTGTGTAATTTGACTAACCAACTTATTGAATGAAGTAATTTGGGCCCATTTATGATTTTATGACTATGTGGCATGCTAGTCGGGTCGTCGTATGTGTAGTCGGTATGTAATTGTGCAACTAATGGTATTGTGGTTGAGAAGGAAACGGGTCGGCCCGTGGGTAGTCCATGACCCACCAGCCCCTCCCCAAGACCCATTCCCCTTATCCTTCTCATTTCTCTCATCTCTCTCTTTCTCTTCTATTCTCTCTAGTAAAAGAAACCCCCCCATCTAGTTTTCATTTTCTTCCATCTAAATTGTGTTTTGGAATTGCTTTAATACAAGAATCATCATCATTGTCATAACTTAATCCCATTGAATCATAATCTTGGAGTTCATAGTTCAAGCATTGTCCTTTTTGACCTAAATTCGGGTTCTAGCTCGTGAAAGGAGTTTTGGTAAGTCTAATTTAACCCATTTACTTCTATTTATGTTTAGTAATGCATTTCTGGTCATTTTGAGTATTGACATGTCCTAAATCGGCTTGAAATGGAAATTGGGTCAAATAGGGTTCATATAGGGTTTTGAATCGTTTGGATCGTTTGGCGATGTTATGGATGGAAACGAGGGTTTGGGCAAGTGTATTTAGGTACTAAAATGTCATATGTATATTCAAAACGAGTCCATAAGTCTTAAATATCGGATTAGGGTTTTTGGTTCTTGAATTTAGGGTTTAAGTTCGTGTTTTCTGCTTTGAAAATCTGCTGCTGCTGTCCTTCTTCATGTAACGGCCGTTACACCTTGTAACGCCCGTTACATAGTGTAACGGCTGTCACATGGCCGTTACAGTGACTTGGCTTGTGATGAAGTTAACGGCCGTTACCTTTGTGACGCCCGTTAGGGACTAGTTTTGTCGAACATTTTC
>JAXHQA010000467.1:0-27220 GCA_034093135.1 Erigeron breviscapus
TAACAGTCTTTTATTTCAATATATGAAAAATACTACAATATTTTCTAAGGATGACAGTATAGAATTTTTTTTGTATTAGTCTTATTGTTGAACATGCTGCTTAAGTTGCAACTTATTTTGTATGTTTGTTGCTGTTTGCAATTATTATGAATATTATACTTATTGAATGTGTGTAAATTTGAAGGGGCATCTGCCACAGAATCCACAGAGTATCCAGACTCAGGAGCTGTGATGTCTGAGTACGCTGATGATCTGGCTAATAGGCAAGTTGTAAATTTTGATGGAACTTTGGAAAATGGAGAGATTCACATTTCTGGAACAGAGGCCGATGAAAGCGTACCATTACGGTTTGATGGTGAATTGGCCAAACCAGAAGAGAAGTTTGAGAAGCAAGCAGAGGAAAGTTCTGAAACTCTTGTCAAAGTTACAGAATCTGTAGAAATCATGGCGAACTCTGAAGATCTGAAGGAGCAGGTCAAAAAGGAGGATGAGATTCAGCAATCTCAGATACTGGCTACAGACAATGTACAAGGATACTTGAATTTGGAGGATAAAACAGCAGAATCTGCCAATGAGGCTGAAGTACCATTAGAGACAGAAACTAACATTGAGCCCGTTTCACATGAGAACACAAGATCTCAATCTGAAGTCAGCAATTGCAGTGATAAACCTCAAGAAGGCTTCCAAACGGACGGAAGTGCTGAAATTGTTGTAACTAGTGATCCTGTGGAATCAGAATGCAATAACGAAGATTTGCCAGCTGAGAAGGACAATGATGCTCTTTCTAATCATGAAGACTTGACAGTAGTAGAACAGAAGGTTCAAATTGCAGCTCATCTGGGTACAGAGAACGAATCCGCTGAAGACATGGGTTGTGGAACTGGAACTGAAACTGCTGATGTCCTTGACGATAACGAAAAAGAAACAGAAGATAAGGATGCTCCTGTTGAATTAGTAGCTGATCTGGTTAAAGAGAATTGTTCTGCTGATTCTGGAACTGAGATTGAAAATGTCGATGTCCCCGATGATCCCGAAAAAGAAACTGTAGCTACGGATGTTCCTGTTGCAGATCATTCCACATTAAGTTTCCCGGACACACCCGTAGCTGTTATCGAGTTTGGTTCAATTGGGCGTCACGAGACACTTCCCATTATATCTAAGATTGATATGATTTCTTCATCTGATGCCCCAAATGGGGATGTCAAGTTTGCCTGTGGTAATGACAGTGGCATTCCTGAACAAAATGTCGATGGCCCACATGGAGCTACAATATTTTCTAAGGATGACAGTATAGAATTTTTTTTGTATTAGTCTTATTGTTGAACATGCTGCTTAAGTTGCAACTTATTTTGTATGTTTGTTGCTGTTTGCAATTATTATGAATATTATACTTATTGAATGTGTGTTAATTTTTAATTGCTGAATATTTAGTAGGGTATAATGCTGAACAATCACACCAAGATACCGAAGAGCAAGTTTCAACCACCGTCGCCACCATGTTCAACGGTGGCACCACCCACAACCACCACATGCCGGGAATTGAAACCGACCCGTTTTTGAAAAATTACAGCGCTAGCGATCTACAAACAGCTTCTGAGTTTCTATTAAATTGGTTGCCTTTTCTATCTAAAGACCTTTGTCATGACTGTTCACTTTCTATATCCAATCGTGTTCGATCTCTTGTTCCACGTAAGCTTACTTACTTACTCACACTCACTCACTCACTCACTCACTGGATCTTGCCTTAATTATATATATATATATATATATATATCATATATATTGTTTGCGTGTGTATCAGTGTATGTAATTTTGTATATATATCTGAAATATTTTCTAGTGGGTTGTTTGGCTTTTAAGTTAGGAATTTGTATCATGGAAATTGGGAATTCTCGTCAAGTGGAATTATGTGTGTGTGTGTGTATATATATATATATGTTGTTTGTGTGTGTATTAGTGTATGTAATTTTGTATATACATCTGAAATATTTTCTAGTGGGTTGTTTGGCTTCAAAGTTAGGAATTTGTATCCTGGAAATTGGGAATTGTCGTCAATACTAGGAATGGGTTCTGTCTCTTAATTCACCCCGAAAAATCGAACCATAGTCTTCCATATTGGGTTCAAGTTTTAAGGGTAACCATATCCAAGCTGGCCTGTTGGTGAGGCGTTTTGTCTCACAAGAAGTCTAGGAAATGGTATGAGTAGGGAAGATTGAAGAAGTCTAGGAAATGGGCACCGGAATACCGGTTAGGCCGCGTACATCTGAGCCAAGGGTCGGCTTTTTTGAGAAGCCTGAACCTGAACATGGAGATCTCTTTGTTCAACAGATTGAAGTTTAAGGATTCGAATAGAAAACCTGATAACATTGATAAAGTGTAAACTTTTTTAGGAATGGATACTTTACTTACACTTCTTATGTTCTATATGCACCACTAACTTATGATTAACGCTCGTTCTCATTCTCCGGTTTTCAAACCCCTCAAACTAACCGTTTTAAGTAAATCGAATTTGACATTCATAATGGAGGTTGGCTTGTTTCTTGGTTATTAAAACAGCGTATCATTAATGTTTTTCTGCTAACATCTCATTTAAGCATGCTAATCGATTGACGATGCCTCTTTAATAACAGTCTTTTATTTCAATATATGAAAAATACTACAATATTTTCTAAGGATGACAGTATAGAATTTTTTTTGTATTAGTCTTATTGTTGAACATGCTGCTTAAGTTGCAACTTATTTTGTATGTTTGTTGCTGTTTGCAATTATTATGAATATTATACTTATTGAATGTGTGTAAATTTGAAGGGGCATCTGCCACAGAATCCACAGAGTATCCAGACTCAGGAGCTGTGATGTCTGGGTACGCTGATGATCTGGCTAATAGGCAAGTTGTAAATTTTGATGGAACTTTGGAAAATGGAGAGATTCACATTTCTGGAACAGAGGCCGATGAAAGCGTACCATTACGGTTTGATGGTGAATTGGCCAAACCAGAAGAGAAGTTTGAGAAGCAAGCAGAGGAAAGTTCTGAAACTCTTGTCAAAGTTACAGAATCTGTAGAAATCATGGCGAACTCTGAAGATCTGAAGGAGCAGGTCAAAAAGGAGGATGAGATTCAGCAATCTCAGATACTGGCTACAGACAATGTACAAGGATACTTGAATTTGGAGGATAAAACAGCAGAATCTGCCAATGAGGCTGAAGTACCATTAGAGACAGAAACTAACATTGAGCCCGTTTCACATGAGAACACAAGATCTCAATCTGAAGTCAGCAATTGCAGTGATAAACCTCAAGAAGGCTTCCAAACGGACGGAAGTGCTGAAATTGTTGTAACTAGTGATCCTGTGGAATCAGAATGCAATAACGAAGATTTGCCAGCTGAGAAGGACAATGATGCTCTTTCTAATCATGAAGACTTGACAGTAGTAGAACAGAAGGTTCAAATTGCAGCTCATCTGGGTACAGAGAACGAATCCGCTGAAGACATGGGTTGTGGAACTGGAACTGAAACTGCTGATGTCCTTGACGATAACGAAAAAGAAACAGAAGATAAGGATGCTCCTGTTGAATTAGTAGCTGATCTGGTTAAAGAGAATTGTTCTGCTGATTCTGGAACTGAGATTGAAAATGTCGATGTCCCCGATGATCCCGAAAAAGAAACTGTAGCTACGGATGTTCCTGTTGCAGATCATTCCACATTAAGTTTCCCGGACACACCCGTAGCTGTTATCGAGTTTGGTTCAATTGGGCGTCACGAGACACTTCCCATTATATCTAAGATTGATATGATTTCTTCATCTGATGCCCCAAATGGGGATGTCAAGTTTGCCTGTGGTAATGACAGTGGCATTCCTGAACAAAATGTCGATGGCCCACATGGAGATAGAAACAGCCAGGATACACAGAAATCCAGTTACTCTAATGAAGGTAGTGCAAATATATTTTAATTACCATAATGGGATGGTTTATTCCACTCCAGGGTTTATTCCGACTTGCCAAACATTACCTTAGGTGGTGGTGCTTCGTTGGTTAAACGGAATGCCTATGGGTATAAGCATCAGCACAGAGCAACGGACTTGGGTTTATTCATACGCAAATCTTTAAATACAAGTCTTTTCCTAGCATTAGAGAATCCTTTACTCCCAAATCCATTCTCTTAAAAACAAACAATGTGTGTCACGCTCGTTCTCATTCTCCGGTTTTCAAACCCCTCAAACTAACCGTTTTAAGTAAATCGAATTTGACATTCATAATGGAGGTTGGCTTGTTTCTTGGTTATTAAAACAGCGTATCATTAATGTTTTTCTGCTAACATCTCATTTAAGCATGCTAATCGATTGACGATGCCTCGTTAATAACAGTCTTTTATTTCAATATATGAAAAATACTACAATATTTTCTAAGGATGACAGTATAGAATATTTATTGTATTAGTCTTATTGTTGAACATGCTGCTTAAGTTGCAACTTATTTTGTATGTTTGTTGCTGTTTGCAATTATTATGAATATTATACTTATTGAATGTGTGTTAATTTTTAATTGCTGAATTTTCATTAGGGTATAATGCTGAACAATCACACCAAGATACCGAAAAGCAAGTTTCAACACCAAGCCATAGGGATTCAAAATATGAAACAGATATTAATGACACCGGGGATACAAATTCCTTGGGTAGCTTGAAAGATGGTGTGAATGGGGCATCAGAGCAAATTATAGAAGCTTGCAGAACTGAAATGCTTCAATCACCAGAACATGTTAATGGCTCTACGCCAAGAAAGTCATGGGCTGACATGGCACAGGGGGGATTTGAGGCAGATGAAGAGGAGGAAGCCAAATTTCAATTTGGTAGTTTCAGTAGCCAAGTTGAAGAGATGGGTGAAGTGAAGGTAATTAGGAAGAAAGATTTTGCTTGCTATGAGAGAATTAATGGCAAATTGGTGAATATTGTTGATGGACTTGAGCTCCATTCTAATGTATTTAGTTTAATGGAGCAAAGAAGGATTATTGATTTTGTTTTTGAGCTTCAGGAGAAGGGAAAGAATGGAAAATTAAAAGGTTCGTACTCTAGAGTTTAGAAAATGATCATGCTGCTAGATAATACCTGTAGTTTTATAGTTTATCAATTTTCATACTTTTTTAGCTTTTTGTAAATCCTTTTAGTTTATAGCTTTCTATAGTTTATCAATTTTCAATTATCATAGTTTTTAGCTTTTTTTTTTTTTTTTTTTTTTTTTTTTTTTTTTTTTTTTTTTTTTTTTTTTTTTTTTTTTTTTTTTTTTTTTTTTTTTTTTTTTTTTTTTTTTTTTTTTTTTTTTTTTTTTTTTTTTTTTTTTTTTTTTTTTTTTTTTTTTTTTTTTTTTTTTTTTTTTTTTTTTTTTTTTTTTTTTTTTTTTTTTTTTTTTTTTTTTTTTTTTTTTTTTTTTTTTTTTTTTTTTTTTTTTTTTTTTTTTTTTTTTTTTTTTTTTTTTTTTTTTTTTTTTTTTTTTTTTTTTTTTTTTTTTTTTTTTTTTTTTTTTTTTTTTTTTTTTTTTTTTTTTTTTTTTTTTTTTTTTTTTTTTTTTTTTTTTTTTTTTTTTTTTTTTTTTTTTTTTTTTTTTTTTTTTTTTTTTTTTTTTTTTTTTTCCCATTATATCTAAGATTGATATGATTTCTTCATCTGATGCCCCAAATGGGGATGTCAAGTTTGCCTGTGGTAATGACAGTGGCATTCCTGAACAAAATGTCGATGGCCCACATGGAGATAGAAACAGCCAGGATACACAGAAATCCAGTTACTCTAATGAAGGTAGTGCAAATATATTTTAATTACCATAATGGGATGGTTTATTCCACTCCAGGGTTTATTCCGACTTGCCAAACATTACCTTAGGTGGTGGTGCTTCGTTGGTTAAACGGAATGCCTATGGGTATAAGCATCAGCACAGAGCAACGGACTTGGGTTTATTCATACGCAAATCTTTAAATACAAGTCTTTTCCTAGCATTAGAGAATCCTTTACTCCCAAATCCATTCTCTTAAAAACAAACAATGTGTGTCACGCTCGTTCTCATTCTCCGGTTTTCAAACCCCTCAAACTAACCCTTTTAAGTAAATCAAAGTTGACATACAAAGTGGAGGTTGGCTTGTTTCTTGGTTATTAAAACAGCGTATCATTAATGTTTTTCTGCTAACATCTCATTTAAGCATGCTAATCGATTGACGATGCCTCGTTAATAACAGTCTTTTATTTCAATATATGAAAAATACTACAATATTTTCTAAGGATGACAGTATAGAATATTTATTGTATTAGTCTTATTGTTGAACATGCTGCTTAAGTTGCAACTTATTTTGTATGTTTGTTGCTGTTTGCAATTATTATGAATATTATACTTATTGAATGTGTGTTAATTTTTAATTGCTGAATTTTCATTAGGGTATAATGCTGAACAATCACACCAAGATACCGAAAAGCAAGTTTCAACACCAAGCCATAGGGATTCAAAATATGAAACAGATATTAATGACACCGGGGATACAAATTCCTTGGGTAGCTTGAAAGATGGTGTGAATGGGGCATCAGAGCAAATTATAGAAGCTTGCAGAACTGAAATGCTTCAATCACCAGAACATGTTAATGGCTCTACGCCAAGAAAGTCATGGGCTGACATGGCACAGGGGGGATTTGAGGCAGATGAAGAGGAGGAAGCCAAATTTCAATTTGGTAGTTTCAGTAGCCAAGTTGAAGAGATGGGTGAAGTGAAGGTAATTAGGAAGAAAGATTTTGCTTGCTATGAGAGAATTAATGGCAAATTGGTGAATATTGTTGATGGACTTGAGCTCCATTCTAATGTATTTAGTTTAATGGAGCAAAGAAGGATTATTGATTTTGTTTTTGAGCTTCAGGAGAAGGGAAAGAATGGAAAATTAAAAGGTTCGTACTCTAGAGTTTAGAAAATGATCATGCTGCTAGATAATACCTGTAGTTTTATAGTTTATCAATTTTCATACTTTTTTAGCTTTTTGTAAATCCTTTTAGTTTATAGCTTTCTATAGTTTATCAATTTTCAATTATCATAGTTTTTAGCTTTTTAAGTTTTCAGAGTGTGCTTTAGTAGTTTAGTTGTCTTGCCGGGACAATGTTATACTTGATGCAAACACTTTATAGCCCTAAGACATGTTATAATTTATAGAAATGTTCGTTCATGAAATTTATGTAATATTCTATGGTGACAAATCTTGTAAAGTTGCCATAAGACAAGATGATATTAAACTTTATGTATTTAAGAATCTAACATAACTTATTTATGATTGCATCTGTTGGAAGATTATTGAATCAGAGGAATCTCTAAATCTTTTTGTCGCTAACATCGTACTATCTTTCTTGCAGCACGCACCTATACTGCTCCTCAGAAGTGGATGAGGGGAAAAGGGCGGGTGACTATCCAATTTGGGTGCTGTTACAACTATGTAACGGTAAGCTGATTTTTCGATTCCATCCGCTCCAAATTAATTTCCTAAATGGTGGTTTTTGTTTTCTTTACCCAAAATACGTAAATTCTTCCATACCCGCCTAAAGAGCCGGATTAAGAAGTTCATATGCATTCTCATTCCATTGACTCCACCCTGTTATCAAAGCCATCAGTTTGTAACTACAGACCACTAAAATAGAATAGTGACTGCTAAGTATTTTTTGCATATAAAAGAATAGTTCCCAGTTTCTGACTGTCTATTATTTTTGTGTGCAGGATAGAAATGGTAACCCGCCAGGGATACTTCATAACACGCTAGTAGATCCCATACCTCTGCTTTTTAAAGATATCATCAAAAGATTGGTCAAATGGCATATACTTCCTCCTACTTGTGTACCTGACAGTTGTATAGTCAACATTTATGATGAAGGGGATTGCATTCCGCCTCATATTGACAATCATGACTTTCTTCGCCCATTTTGCACTGTTTCCTTTCTTAGTGAGTGCAATATTCTATTTGGAACAAATTTGAAAATCGAGGGTCCTGGGGAGTTTTCTGGTTCCTTCCCAATTCCGTTACCAACGGGGTTAGTATTATTTACTTGATTTTTTTTTTTTTTTAAATTTTTTTATTTGACTTTGATTTACATGAAACTTATTGGTAAATTCCATTGTTTTCCTTCAGGTCCGTTCTTGTTTTAAATGGGAATGGTGCTGATGTGGCCAAACACTGTGTGCCGGCAGTTCCTACTAAAAGGTTCTAATTTTCACTTTTCTTGAAGCTATTGATTGTCAATAAAGATTTGGTTGATATGTCATATGTCTTCTATACCTGGTTCAACAGAGTAGAAGTAGCAAAATGGACGGGTCAGATGGGTTGGGTAATGGGTAAAAATGGTTGAGTTAGGTTGGGCCTAGCCACAAACATGTTTTTATCCATTCCTGTGTATTTAACGTGCTAAGCATACCTACAAAACGTATTTAATAATGAAGTATAGGTTATCTAAGTAGGTGATTAGCAGATTTTTATACATTAGAATATCCTTCGGATGACTTTCAATCCATGTGACTGTTTACACATTTGCTTTTCATCCAATTGTTTAACTCGATTCATTTGACCCGTGAAACTTAAAAGGTGACCCAAATTGACCCATTTAGGAGAATTTGGGTCAAATTTACCACTTTTACACCAAATGGTCAGTTGTACAAAAACGATCTGTATTGATCTCGTCTATGCTTTCTTCTCAGGATTTCAATTACATTCCGGAAAATGGATGAATCAAAATGGCCAATAGGGTTCGTTCCAGAACCAGATTTGCAAGGACTAGAGCCACTTCCGTACGGATCAGACAAACCCAAAGACAATTCAAATCTCTCCAAACCCAAAGACAATTCAAATTTCTCCAAACCAAGCCAATTCAAATCTCTCCAAACCCAAAGACAATTCAAATCTCTCCAAACCCAAAGACAATTCAAATCTCTCCAAACCCAAAGACAATTCAAATCTCTCCAAACCCAAAGACAATTCAAATCTCTCCAAACCCAAAGACAATTCAAATCTCTCCAAACCCAAAGACAATTCAAATCTCTCCAAACCCAAAGACAATTCAAATCTCTCCAAACCCAAAGACAATTCAAATCTCTCCAAACCCAAAGACAATTCAAATCTCTCCAAACCCAAAGACAATTCAAATCTCTCCAAACCCAAAGACAATTCAAATCTCTCCAAACCCAAAGACAATTCAAATCTCTCCAAACCCAAAGACAATTCAAATCTCTCCAAACCCAAAGACAATTCAAATCTCTCCAAACCCAAAGACAATTCAAATCTCTCCAAACCCAAAGACAATTCAAATCTCTCCAAACCCAAAGACAATTCAAATCTCTCCAAACCCAAAGACAATTCAAATCTCTCCAAACCCAAAGACAATTCAAATCTCTCCAAACCCAAAGACAATTCAAATCTCTCCAAACCCAAAGACAATTCAAATCTCTCCAAACCCAAAGACAATTCAAATCTCTCCAAACCCAAAGACAATTCAAATCTCTCCAAACCCAAAGACAATTCAAATCTCTCCAAACCCAAAGACAATTCAAATCTCTCCAAACCCAAAGACAATTCAAATCTCTCCAAACCCAAAGACAATTCAAATCTCTCCAAACCCAAAGACAATTCAAATCTCTCCAAACCCAAAGACAATTCAAATCTCTCCAAACCCAAAGACAATTCAAATCTCTCCAAACCCAAAGACAATTCAAATCTCTCCAAACCCAAAGACAATTCAAATCTCTCCAAACCCAAAGACAATTCAAATCTCTCCAAACCCAAAGACAATTCAAATCTCTCCAAACCCAAAGACAATTCAAATCTCTCCAAACCCAAAGACAATTCAATTCTCCAAACCAAGCCAACTCAAGGTAAATCCAATCATACAGGAAGACCAGGTGAAGGTCGGAGTGGGAACATAGGGTGGGACCTGAACCCAAACCCAAATCCGCGCAGGTCTGGTGGGGAAAAGTACAACAGTAATAGTAAAAGTCCACGGGAAAGAAGTCATCACGTTGAGGAACCAGGATATACCTGGACCAGTAGGAGTTATTGGAACAAACAGTCTTCTTTGGGTACTGGTAGCGGTGGAGGTTATTCGAAGCCACCATCTAAAGGGCAGCGGTGTAGATATTACGAGAGCGGCAGGTGCAAGAAGGGAGCTTCCTGCAAGTATCTGCACACACCAAAATGAGAGGGTGGTTTGTTGGTCGGTTGGTTGGTCCTCCTTTTTTGTATAATCAGTTAATTAATTAATATATGAATATCAATATTATTATGATGATTCGTGTTGTCAGGTGGCTCTATATCTGTTAGCTTTTAGTCAATGTAATAACTGGTGTCCATAAAATTAAATTTTCAGGGTCAAAAAGATCAATACAAAATAGACTTTACAGTATGTAAATCATGCCTGGGTAGTCTGATTAGCTAGTATAACCTATAACAGAAAAACATTTAGAAAAGCAAGCCACCGCTGGCAAGCTTCCAAATGTCTCTCATTTGGATAGAAAAAATTGGCCCTGCCAATTGATAGTTTAGTAATAAGGTTTACAGTTCTGGCATATTCTACAATGTTTCAATATGGTACATAGTCACTTCCATTGGTGATCAAGGTAAATATTCTTTGCTTTAGAGATCCATTCCCATTCCATCATTACGCAAACCAAACGCTAGTTACTTTCCGTCCATAAGGCAATGATATTTTTTTCATGTGGCAATGATTTTTTTCATGTGGCAATGATTTTTTTCATGAGCAATAATTTCTACCTAGGTGTGGGTAGTATTTGATTTAAACCCTTTTTATATATTTTAATCACTTAATTAGCTTTTTGCAGTAATATCACTTCCCTTTACATTAAATAACCAAATATTATGTATGCTATATACTATATAGTTTTTTTATACATTTGATATGCAACAAAGTTGCATGTTTATTTTCGATTGTTTTAGTTTTGACCGAATTCAAGCCGATTTCATATTCGGTTTTGTGTTCGGTTTGTGTAACGCGAAATTGGGCTTCATTTGGTTTAACTACATGAACAATTTTTTTATCCATATTTGTTTCAAATAATAAGGATAATTTATAGCTTACCAGGTCATTGTCGCTGCTCACTGCAAATGTTTACCCAAATCACTTATTTCCATAACACCCAATAGCCCCAAAGTTTGTCCAATTCACGATCCACGATTTGGTTAGCCAGCATTGAGCCACCAGGCTCCAATAATTTGAAAAGAAAATTTCAGTTTCTGTCCTGGTCCACTATATTGGCTACTCGGACTAAGGTTTTTGATACATAATAACTAAATGGAGTAATTCCTGGATGGTGCTATTTTGGCTTCGTGGGTAATGTTGATAGCGCACATTATGGCTGTAAGAGTTGCCCTTTTTGTATCAAACTAGAGGATTGTAACTGAATGATGATATAGTCCATGTACATCATCCAATTATATATGGTGTAGTGCCGTAGTATGAAAAACAGTAATAACAAAAGCAGGTAGCAGCAATAAACATCTCGTCACAAAAGCAGACAACTCTACTTTCATACCAAAACTACTAATGTAAAAAACGCCCAAGAAAACAAAATTTAAATGGCAAGTTGACACTTCACATCAGAAAGGAACCCGACGTCATTTGACAGGTGTTCATCTACAATTTTTGTAAAAACCACGACATATTGACAAAGGCTAGTTTATTCAGCATAGGCTTGCCACAGTCCAATAGTTATGTACCTCCATTCTCACTTTTTCGAAGTGTTGGCATAATCATCCTCTTCAAAGTCATCCCCACCATATTTTCCTGCTAAATCTTCGTTGAAACTGCCACCAGCATCATCTTCATTGCCACCAGTTGATGCCCCACTTGCACTACCTAAACCCCCGCTAAAGAGATCCTCTGCACCAGCACCACTATCACCACCACCTCCTGCATAGCCTCCACCATAACCACCAGCAGCTCCTCTATATCCACCACCACCAACGCCCCCATATCCACCACTACCGCGAAAAGATGGACGAGGCTTCTCTTCTGCGAAGTTCACTCTAATCCTTCGACCATGGAGTTCCTAAAGCACATTACCAACAAGAAAAGCAATATCCGCTAAGGCAATCATGTGATGACTCTTTAATGCCATTTACTTTTCCATATCATTTATCATTTCATTACTGGTTCAGTTTCCCCATCATATAATGCAATTAAGTACCAAAAAAGTATAAGATGTAAAGTAACCTTATTTTCTATGACTAAAATATGCACAATACCTTGCCATCCATGTCCTGCAGAGCAGAGCTGGCTGAATCGGTTGACGTATAACTAACAAAGCCAAAACCTCGAGACCTACCAGAATCACGATCAGTGATAACCTTGGCTGCAAAAATCAGGGAACCATTGTAGTGAGACTAAGTAATGTACTATGGAAACAGATGCACCCGAGACCCTTTATGTCCATGGATATCAAATTCATCTATAAAAAGTAATATGTATATTAAAGTTTATACCATTTCAAAAATCATCTACCTTTTTAACAGGTTATAAGAGGATTTTATGCATTTAAAAACATTTCTGGCACACTTCAGGTTTCAAACATTTCCCTATATTTTTATTTCTTTAAAATTTTACTTATCTGCAACATTACAGAAAATACATAACCCATATCCAAACTCATTCAAGATAAAGTGCCGTAAGTCAGAAATGTATACCCTCAATCACTTCGCCATATTGCTGAAAAGCTTCTCTTAATCCCATTTCATCGGTTCCATATGAAAGTCCTGCAAGGTTTATAGAAACTTCTTAGTATTCCAAACACCCATTTGTGTATATGCACTTTACATATAATCTTTAAAGTAAAAAGGGTAGTGAACCTCCAACAAAAAGCTTAGCAGACGACATGCTTCTGATTGTCTGGAAAAGTAGCGAATTTGTAGAAGACAATCCCATACTAACATTCTTGTTTCCCGATTGTTTTAGCAGACTACCAACTTTACTAAAAAGAGCCATTTTGAGACAAACCTAAAATAAACAGGGGATATTAAGTGAATGCCAAATTTGTCATAAAAAAATATAACACTAAGCGAATATCATACAGAATAAATTTCCTCTTTATGTTGTTATCACAAGTAATTATCAACAAACTCTACCCATTCAATCTCCATAATAACTAAGAGTTCCCGGTGTGGAATGTTGTATCGGCATGAAGCTTGCCAACCACACCGGGTTTTCAGTGTGGTGACACTTCTTAGAGGGTGTTTGGGATTGAGTGTCGAAGTGATTATCTGATTATTGCGTTTGCATAACGCAATTAATGAAAAAAATTGTTTGGCAAAAAAAAGTGATTAATTGCGTTTTCACATACAGTTTTGGAAAAGCATGTACTGTAACGCTGAGAACGTGTGTGCAGTGGCGGAGCCAAGATTTTACATTAAAGTCCCTTCTACTGACAATTAATCAAACTTACATCATAATGTATGAGCAAAATATAGATAATAATTAAATAAATCAAATTTTACACTAGTAAAAAAATATGCTACACATAAAAAGGCCAACAAATAATACATATAAGTAATTAATTCATTTTCAAAGATAAAAAATGAAACATAGATAGGAATATGGGATTGATAAACTAAGCAAGCAAGAAAAGATGGGATTTAATTAGATAATAATTAAGAAATAAGATTAGGAAATAAAAACAGGGATAATAATAATTAGGGTTAAAAGTGACTAACCTTAGAAGCGGTGGGTGAAGTGAAACTCGAATCTTTTTTGCCCCTCGCAAAGTAAATTATATTGCTGAGAGGTAGCACGTACTAAGCACGTGAGATATAAATATAATATAGGTCCACTCAAAAGTCAAAAGTACATATTATATATATAACAATTGAAGTTTCCTTAGCTACTATATTGTATTATATATATATATCAAAATTGAAGCCTTTCACATTATATTATATTATATTATATTATATTATATTATATTATATTATATTATATTATATTATATTATATTATATTATATTATATTATATTATATTATATTATATTATATTATATTATATTATATTATATTATATTATATTATATTATATTATATTATATTATATTATATTATATTATATTATATTATATTATATTATATTATATTATATTATATTATATTATATTATATTATATTATATTATATTATATTATATTATATTATATTATATTATATTATATTATATTATATTATATTATATTATATTATATTATATTATATTATATTATATTATATTATATTATATTATATTATATTATATTATATTATATTATATTATATTATATTATATTATATTATATTATATTATATTATATTATATTATATTATATTATATTATATTATATTATATTATATTATATTATATTATATTATATTATATTATATTATATTATATTATATTATATTATATTATATTATATTATATTATATTATATTATATTATATTATATTATATTATATTATATTATATTATATTATATTATATTATATTATATTATATTATATTATATTATATTATATTATATTATATTATATTATATTATATTATATTATATTATATTATATTATATTATATTATATTATATTATATTATATTATATTATATTATATTATATTATATTATATTATATTATATTATATTATATTATATTATATTATATTATATTATATTATATTATATTATAGGACAAAATTATATTGAATTTTTATATTATATTATTTATTTATTTTTTATATATTTAATTTTTTTTTACTTTTGGCACGAAAGTTTTGTTTTATTTAGTTTTTAAACTTTCGTTTTTCTAACTTTTGCCACAAAACTTTCATTCTTTTTACTTTTTATCACATAAACTTTTAAACTTTTACTTTTTGTCACATAACTTTTATTTCTTTTACTTTTTGTCACATAACTTTAATTTCTTTTACTTTTGGCACGAAAGTTTTGTTTTATTTAGTTTTTAAACTTTCGTTTTCCTAACTTTTGCCACAAAACTTTCATTCTTTTTACTTTTTATCACAGAAACTTTTAAACTTTTACTTTTTGTCACATAAGTTTTATTTCTTTTACTTTTTGTCACCTAACTTTTATTTCTTTTACTTTTGGCACGAAAGTTTTGTTTTATTTAGTTTTTAAACTTTCATTTTTCTAACTTTTGCCACAAAACTTTCATTCTTTTTACTTTTTATCACATAAACTTTTAAACTTTTACTTTTTGTCACATAACTTTTATTTCTTTTACTTTTTGGCACATAACTTTAATTTCTTTTACTTTTGGCACGAAAGTTTTGTTTTATTTAGTTTTTAAACTTTTACTTTTTGTCACATAACTTTATTCTTTTACTTTTTATCACAAATTTTATTCTTTTTACTTTTTATCACATAACTTTTATTTTTACTTTTTGTCACCTAACTTTTATTTCTTTTACTTTTGGCACGAAAGTTTTGTTTTATTTAGTTTTTAAACTTTCATTTTTCTAACTTTTGCCACGAAAGTTTCATTCTCTTTACTTTTTATCACAGAAACTTTTAACTTTTACTTTTTGTCACATAACTTTAATTTCTTTTACTTTTTGTCACAAACTTTAATTTCTTTTACTTTTTGTCACGAAAGTTTCATTCTTTTTACTTTTTATCACATAAACTTTTAACCTTTTTACTTTTTGTCACATAACTTTAATTTCTTTTACTTTTTGTCACATAACTTTAATTTCTTTTACTTTTGGCACGAAAGTTTTGTTTTATTTACTTTTTATCACATAAACTTTTAACCTTTTACTTTTTGTCACATAACTTTAATTTCTTTTACTTTTTATCACATAAACTTTTAACCTTTTACTTTTTGTCACATAACTTTAATTTCTTTTACTTTTGGCACGAAAGTTTTGTTTTATTTAGTTTTTAAACTTTTGTTTTTTTAACATAACTTTATTTCTTTTACTTTTTGTCACAAATTTTCATTCTCTTGACTTTTTATCACGTAATTTACTTTTTATCACATAAACTTTTAACCTTTTACTTTTTGTCACATAACTTTAATTTCTTTTACTTTTGGCACGAAAGTTTTGTTTTATTTAGTTTTTAAACTTTCGCTTTTTGTCACATAACTTTAATTTCTTTTACTTTTGGCACGACATTTTTGTTTTATTTAGTTTTTAAACTTTTATTTTTTGTCACATAACTTTAATTTCTTTTACTTTTGGCACGAAATTTTTGTTTTATTTAGTTTTTAAAATTTTGTTTTTGCACATAACTTTATTTCTTTTACTTTTTATCACAAACTTTCAATTCTTTTACTTTTTGTCACAAAGTTTTCATTCTCTTTACTTTTTATCACATAACTTTTAATTCTTTTACTTTTTGTCACATAACTTTAATTCTTTTACTTTTTGTCACAAACTTTAATTCTTTTACTTTTTATCACATAACTTTAACTTTTACTTTTTGTCACATAAGTTTTATTTCTTTTACTTTTGGCACGAAAGTTTTGTTTTATTTAGTTTTTAAACTTTTACTTTTTGTCACATAACTTTAATTTCTTTTACTTTTGGCACGACATTTTTGTTTTATTTAGTTTTTAAACTTTTACTTTTTGTCACATAACTTTATTTCTTTTACTTTTTGTCACAAAGTTTCATTCTCTTTGACTTTTTATCACGTAATTTACTTTTTATCACATAAACTTTTAACCTTTTACTTTTTGTCACATAACTTTAATTTCTTTTACTTTTGGCACGAAAGTTTTGTTTTATTTAGTTTTTAAACTTTCGTTTTCCTAACTTTTATTTCTTTTACTTTTGGCACGAAAGTTTTGTTTTATTTAGTTTTTAAACTTTTACTTTTTGTCACGAAAGTTTCATTTCTTTACTTTTTATCACATAACTTTATTTTTTACTTTTTATCACGTAATTTACTTTTTATCACATAAACTTTTAACCTTTTACTTTTTGTCACATAACTTTAATTTCTTTTACTTTTGGCACGAAAGTTTTGTTTTATTTAGTTTTTAAACTTTCGTTTTTCTAACTAACTTTTACTTTTTGTCACATAATTTTATTTCTTTTACTTTTGGCACGAAAGTTTTGTTTTATTTAGTTTTTAAACTTTTACATTTTTGCACATAACTTTATTCTTTTACTTTTTATCACAAACTTTTAACTTTTACTTTTTGTCACATAATTTTATTTCTTTTACTTTTGGCACGAAAGTTTTGTTTTATTTAGTTTTTAAACTTTTATTTTTCCACATAACTTTAACTTTTACTTTTTGTCACATAACTTTAATTTCTTTTACTTTTGGCACGAAAGTTTTGTTTTATTTAGTTTTTAAACTTTTGTTTTTGTCACATAACTTTAATTTCTTTTACTTTTTGTCACGAGATGTTTTATATTCGATTTGGTTTGATTAATCAAGTTAATCCCGCTATCATAACATACAAAAACACGACCAAAAGTAGTCCAAAACTGAATCTCAACTAATGAAATAGACAAACCTTTTGTGAAGAAATGAGAAACCTAACTGTCGTTTTATCTAATTATTTTGGTTAAAACTTGGCTGATTTTGTTAGTTAATTCGGTTACATTTCATGTAATTTAGTATAATGTAACACACAATGCCATTTTACATGGCTATTAGGTCCCACACCTCGATGATGTATGGAGGAGGTTGAAATATAGACAATTTTACCTCTGCCTAAGTATAGAGGTTGTTTTCAGGTTCTATTTAAATAATAATATCTAGATCATGCTCGTAAAGAAAAAGTTTAAGTCGTTAAAACATGAACACGACTATGGCTAATTATTATAGGAGGTTTCAACTCATAGTCTTTAGGATTATAGTTAAGGTATCTGGGGACGGGGTAACCCAGTGGCGAAAAATGACTCTATACGCCGGTGTTTGCCTTCTATTTCTATATATCTTATTAAAGATGCAGAATAATAATAGAAATTAAAATTGTAGGATAAACTGATATAAAGAGTTTTGTACGTTGTAACTTGTTAACAAGAATGGAGCCGAAAGTTGCAAGTGGCACACTTGGAAGTTGGGAGTTGGGACTGAACAAGACCTTTTCCAGCTAATTATACAAGTTGGTCAAGTTGACATTGATGATCAATCGATCGATCTGTCAAAATTTAATGACTTTCGCAAGTACAAGTGGTGTTATCCATATTTCATTTCATTGATATATATAATTTTCAACAAAGAAAAATAAATCTAAAACATGTTATCATGATATTTTTTTCTAATGTTAATTAAGATAATGGGTATGTGTATGAAAATACAAAATTATACAAACATTGCTTTATTCAACGACACCAAATTTGTACCAATAACCTTTTAAATGCTATGGCATGTATATATACTATATATATAGCAAGTGTACATTAGTATTTATCAACTACAATGGTTTGGTTTGGATAAAACCTCAATATATGTATATTGAGATTGTACTGACTTTCACAAGAATAGTCAAATCCCATCTTAATGCAGTTTTGGCCTCCATCAAATTACTTAAGAATGAGTCTCTAATCTTTCATTGTAACACCCCGACTAGGGCGGAAACACGAGATGTCACAGAACGACATGGTACAAAAAGATTAAGTAGAAAACATCAACATAAAGTTTCAAATGACATTCAAATCCCAAA
This sequence comes from Erigeron breviscapus, assembly GCA_034093135.1. Taxonomy (NCBI): domain Eukaryota; kingdom Viridiplantae; phylum Streptophyta; class Magnoliopsida; order Asterales; family Asteraceae; genus Erigeron; species Erigeron breviscapus. The sequence goes on from JAXHQA010000467.1 coordinate 18,677, forward strand.
AGATTACAAGTTCAAGTTGACGTTTAACAATCATTACATAACCAAATCCATAACCAAAAGACCAAATGTTTGCATTACATAAGTCCAAGCACATTACAAACAAGCTTCCAAAGAGGCGGTCAAGCTTAGAACCTATTGCTCTATACCTGAAAAGCATGAAGAAAAAGTGTCAACTACGAGAGTTGAGTGAGTTCATAGGTTTATGCTAACAACACATATATATTTAATCCAATTCAAGAAGTAATATGTCATAAAATTTCCAAGGGTTCCATCATACTATCCATACCCAAACCGTATGTTCAATCAATAATAACCAACCATAAATAATATCAATAACACTTGGTCAAAGGCATAATTGATGAGTTTGTCTTGAGCCACTACTAAAACCGGTTATGTCCAAGATAATAAGGAACAGATGCCGTCAATCATGTGCGATAATAATTAAAAGGGTCGTGCCATGGGGACGACCAATAATATAAAGGGGCGTAGCATGACCACTGATATAGTAGCTAGAGCACCGCGTGGTCGGACTGGGAATGAAGGTCGTCACAAAGGCAACCAAACATCCCACCGTTACTCGTTGGGTGAGGGGACAAGTCCTAGTTGCGCAACTCTCAAACTACAGGCCTCTCGAAGAGTTAATAGTAGTGTACCGAGGTGAAACAGTTTGACAGTACTCAAGCTCATCATATAATATATCACACGTTGAACATACAATATAATTCCCATATCATAATCATCGTTCATTCAATGTAGCATTTTCATAAAAGAAAGTCAATTTAATTAATCATGCTTTTCACTCCGTAAGTAAAACACATAAAATAGTTTGAAAGGGGGCTATGACTCACATGATTTGAGAGTGAAATGGGCTGATCAAACGCGATTCCTTCGCCTAGATTTGTTGCGCCTCAAGCAAGCCTAAACCATAACGTATATATTCACGACGTAAGTTCGCGTGACATAAACTAGTGAGCTAGGTCATGAGATGTATACTAGTAGACTTGCCCTCCTTTGGTTGTTATTAGTTTATGGAGTTAAAGTGTGTTACATTGTTCATAATGTTTGGTTGGAAGATATTTGATGGAGAAAGTCATTTTCTCGCTATACGTAATTTAGCATTGTTGGAATTTCGGTTCTTGACTTTGATTGTCATGGTTTCCATTGTGGGTTTTACTCATTCTTAATACTTGTTATTAGTTACTTAATAATATTCATTTTTGTGAATATTTTCTGATTTATAAGTTTTTATTTAATTTAATATTATTTAATTAATTATTTATTCATTTTATTGATTTATTAATTAAATAATTCCTTAAAAATGCTTTTAAGTTCCATATTTATCTTTATAAATTAGGAATAATTATAATTGAGTTATATACTGACTTTTATGCTTTTTGACTTAGAATTTTATGTTTTATATATTTATTTGTGTATTTTTCCATTAATTTAATATTATTTAATTAATTATTTATTCATTTTATTGATTTATTAATTAAATAATTCCTTAAAAATGCTTTTAAGTTCCATATTTATCTTTATAAATTAGGAATAATTATAATTGAGTTATATACTGACTTTTATGCTTTTTGACTTAGAATTTTATGTTTTATATATTTATTTGTGTATTTTTCCATTAATTTAATAATAGTGATTAATTAGTGATTTTTAATAATTATTTACCTTTAAATCATGTAACACTTGTTTGTTAGCTTTTAATTATTTTTCTCCAGTAGGTTTAAGTTATTTTTACCATTGGTTATGATGATTTAACCACATTCTTGATTTACATAATTTATTTATTGATTTATTAATTAAATAATTCCTTAAAAATGCTTTTAAGTTCCATATTTATCTTTATAAATTAGGAATAATTATAATTGAGTTATATACTGACTTTTATGCTTTTTGACTTAGAATTTTATGTTTTATATATTTATTTGTGTATTTTTCCATTAATTTAATAATAGTATTTAATTAATTATTTATCAGTGTATTTTTCCATTAATTTAATAATAGTGATTAATTAGTGATTTTTACATAATTATTTACCTTTAAATCATGTAACACTTGTTTGTTAGCTTTTAATTATTTTTCTCCAGTAGGTTTAAGTTATTTTTACCATTGGTTATGATGATTTAACCACATTCTTGATTTACATAATTTATTTATTGATTTATATGTCTTTTAATTACCATTTAAATTCAATAATTCACGGAAATTCTTAGAAATCACCACTAAACATTTTAGCCAAAAATCCCAGGCCTTTTAGGCAACTTTTATCAATAAAAGTTCATATCAATTCAACCTCTCTTGTGTCTTGCTTATTTTGAGGACTTTAAGCTTAAAAATCGTTTACCGAAATAGTGATTTTAGCCTCATTTCTTAAGCAATTAAAGTGCTTCAAAAAGGATTTTCATTCTTGTTTCATTATTTTCAGAAAGTTCATCATATTTTGGTGTTCCAAATCGTGATAGTGGTGGTGGTGTGATATGTGCAATTTAGTGTTTTCGATTGGTGCTTATTTGACCCGAAAAGGTGATTTTTGAGCTTATTGTTGTCATGAACCAAAAGACTTGAGTTTTATACTTTTGTAACAACTTATTTCCAGTAAGTTTAATATATTTTTCTTGTCCTTTGATTATGGTGCAAGTGTGTACTCAAAATAGCTTTTTGCATGTTTCCGGTTTGTGATTTCAAGCTTATTTTCACTAGTTTTGGTCCAAGCTTTGTCTCTTTGTTATTTCATTAATTTTTCTAGAATATTAACATCATTATTAACATATTTTTCACTTATAACAAGTCCATATCCATCTCATAATCCAACAAAAGATCCAACTTTCTTAAATCTAGCATACATGCATTCAAATCAACACTTTTTAATACCAACTTTTATAGATTTAACATTCAACAACATAAAAACATCTTTTTAATGAAAAATCTCAGAAATATATTCTTCAAAATATACAAAAACATATAGATCTATCAAAAGAAAAATCACTTTAAAAGCTACTTAATCTATAACAACACTTTTGGGTCTTAAACTTGTTAAATCCTTGGATTTTTCTTATGGATTCGACATGCATGTGCATGAGGAGAAAGATCCTATCAACTTTGCCCTCATCAAGTGTGTATTACAAAGAAAACAAGAAGAAAACATAAACTTTTGATAAAACCTTTGAATATAACCAAGAACAAGATTAAATCTAGTAAAAAGGATGAAGATTTATACCCTCTTGAGCTCGGTTTTGATGGTGAAAAATGGGCAGAATTTTCGGACCCCTTTAGGCTTCAAATAACCCTTCTTTCAAGCCCTAAACAACCCTTAATCTATCCTTGTATTAACCCTTGTTTAAACCTAAGAGTACCTTATTATTATTGTTGATTAAACTTGAGTTTTGATTTGGTTTCTCCTTGTGTTTGGCCGAAAATAAGAAGAAGAAAAGGAGGAGGAGGAGAGTTTCTTGAGAGAGTAAAAGCTTGTGTGTGAAGAGTGTGTGAGTTTTGTGAGTTACAAGAAGGATGGGAAGAGTGTAAGTTTGAAATGTGTAAGTGTGTGTGTGGGGTTAGGGGGACGGCCAAAGGGGGGGTAATTGAAGGGTTCCTCTTTTTATTTTATTTTTATAAGTGTATAAGTGTATATGTATGTATGTATATATGTATGTATGTATGTATGTATGTATGTATGTATGTATGTATTATGTATGTATGTATGTATGATGTATGTATGTATGTATGTATGTATGTATGTATGTATGTATGTATGTGTGTATGTATGTATGTATATACATACTTTTGTGTTTTTAATTTAGCTACTTAAGTCATTTTATGTACATTTTGTATTTGTATTAGACATACATATACCTATTATTATTATTCAAACACTTTTATGTGCATATTAGTTACAAACATATTTTTGAGTTAGGCATGTTATTTTTATGTCATGTTTACTTAAATTGACTTGATGATTAAATTGTTGGACGTTTATAAGAGTTCTTGGTCGTTATCTCAACTTGTGAGCCTTACATTATTATTTATATAACTAGATTTGTCAACAATGAAATTTTGCTCAATGGTATTTTATTAAAATTAATTTAGAACTAAATATTAGCTTTAGATTGCTAATTTAGGGGCATTATCTACTAGCTTCAAGTATAACTATGGCTTGCGAGGTCATAGGCAACATAACTAGCACATATATAATATTTAAAAAGGAGGGTTGTTACATTCTATGACATTATATGTTGCATTATGAGCAACTAACGTCTTCGTGAAAGGGTCTCCATAAGTTCAAACAAGGTACAACAACTTTGTGGGTCATGTCAATTTTTCTTCATGCGATGAACTTGACTGAATCATGTATGTGTTGGCTAAATTCAGACAAGATGCACGTATCATTGTTTTAATTTAGAAAAAAGAGGTTAATGTTTAATGTAGTATACCTCGTCCCCCTTAAAAGTGTCGCATTTTAAATAATCAAAGTCTTTGTTTTTAAACTTTGACTTTAAATATATACTAGCTTATTACCCGCGTAACACGCGGAATTTGTACATTTTTTTGCATTAAAACTTTTTTAATATCTGAAAACTATTAACATCTAAATAAATTTTTACAAACTTTTGAACCACAATTATAATACCATATTCATTGTTAAGGAAAAATGTTAATAATGTTATTAAAATGACTTATTTGTATAAAAGTAAAGTATGAGGACTAAAAATGTTATTGACCAATTCTTTGGTCAATGATGATGTCATCAAGAGAATCTAATGATGGGAAATAAAAGTTAAAACTTAATCAATAGCTCATACCTTTTTAATTTTGAATTAAGGGTTTTGTTTTAATATATATTAAAGATATTTTTCTTATATAAAACTTGATGAAAATTAAACCCAATTAAAATAAATCTAAAACTCGATTGATTTATATATAAATTTAATCAAGTATTATGTAACATAAATAAAAATATTTAAAATCAAATTTGAAAAATGAATCAAAATATAACACATGTAATAAGACGAGTGAAGTATTTCATATTATCATTCATCAATCCTATGATGCATATAAAATAGTTTAGTCGTCACCTTTTTATAAATTTGAAAAATCTCATTTAAAAACTGTTTATAATGTTTAATTAAATGAATTGTATATGTATTCGAACTTCAAATTTGGAGATATAGATGAATACTAGACGTCATAGGTTGGAAACTTGTCAAAGACAAGTGATGGTGACGACCAATACGCGGGCGGTGATAGTGATGGCGATATTGGTCTAGTGGTGACGATCACTGGTGGTGATGGTGACGACTCTTGGTGGTGGTTGCGGCGTCGAGTGGTGCACGTTGGTGTAAATGTAATTGTTGTAAAGGGGTAGTTGATATAATTAAAAAATAAGAGTTTATGGTGTAAAGTACTAAGATAAGAGTTTAAATTGTAAATTAGTCCATTAAAAACAAAATTGGTAATTTTTTTATAACCTTTCTTTAAAAAAAAGTTCATTAAGAAAAATCAAGTAATTTCCAATATCTAACTTTTTTTAAAAACTATTTCCAAAAAAAGAGATGTTAGAATTTTTATAAAATAGTATAAATATATATTTATCCAACCAAATAGATATATATGTATAGATAAAATAATTAAGAAAAATGACATATGTTTTATAATTTTTGCTTACAAATCTTTTATGTTTGCACATGATATAATTATCTAATACTATCTTATAAAGCATTTTGCCTTTTTTTTTTAAAGAAAAGATGATTTGAACTACCCAAAATACCCCTATTTTTTATTCACTAATTTAAACATCTCTACCTAATATACCTATAATAACCTTAAATCTCAACCACTCATTTTTTTCTCTCTCATTCATAAATCATTTTATTCATCAATTTAAACATCTCTACCTAATATACCTATACTGGATTGTGCAGTATGATCCTTTAGATGAGCTTAACGTATCTATACCTTTCTAAATCTATGATCATATTCATTTTATTATTTGTTTATCCGTTCGTCTGATCACATGGTATCTAATTTTATGAATATATTCACCTGGTTGGTCGAATTGCACCCGGAGAATAGTTGATATCAGTAATTATTTTGACGTACTTTATATGGGGCTGATAATATATTGATATATATACTCTAAAAATTTGCAAGGAAAAGTAGTGTTTGTGTCTTACGATGGGCTTCACCAGCTTCGTGTATTAATCTTTGTATTGGTTGTAACTTGTATCTCATGGTTGTTACCGCTTTCTCACCGTGACTTTATTCATAAGTTGAAGGTAACATATATATAAAACTGATTCTCTCATAAAATTTACTTATCAATATACTTGAGTCCTGCGAACAAGAAGTATTTGTATATAGATGAAAAATTGGAAGCGGCGGTAGTCAGAAATAAAAACATGTGAATATCAATTATGGGCGTCGTTAAGTCTATTGTAGATTTAATGCATATATGTAGTTAAAGTGTGATTGTGTGTGAAGTTTGAAAGCCTAAATTGTATAATGCAGGATATGTGTGTATATAATGTAGTTAAACGCCTATGTAGTGGCATCTAAAGAAGTATATATGTTGTATATGGTCCATAGAGTAGTTTTTGACTAGTAATGAAGGATTAGGAAGCTTGGGGGTTGATTTTGACATATGAGGAAAACTAAAAACGGGATTAGGAAATTAGAGGGAGTCCCTAGATCATAATTTGCAGCCATTACATTCTCTAAACAAGCCCTAAGTCACCCCATAGCATTCCTCCATCAAATTGCAAGCCGAAAAGCCATCCAACGTGTGATTCGAGTGTGTTTTGTCAAGAGATTTGCATCCTATTTGTGATCTACAGGTAGAAAAGGTATTGTAATGTAGATTTATTATCTTTTCAATTGTATGGATTATTAAGAAGTGGTTTAGGTCATTAGAGGATCAATCGATGTCGTAATAACGTTTGTTTTATGAAGAAAATCATATGTTGTTTGATGGGGAAGTTTATTGCATTTGATTGGTCATAAAATGAATGGATTTAATTCAGGTCTTAGGGTTTGGAGAAGGTTTGGGTTGTTGGAAATCAATTGTGGTTAATTGATCGAGTTTTGATGTTAGGAATGGTTGTTTAATGTGACCTAATAATCCATTTTGTTAACAATTCGTTCATGGAGCAATTGATGGTGTCAAATCATCAATTTGGTTTTAAAAGAGTCTTTTTCTGGTGTAAAACCCGTTTTTGGAAAAACAGACCAAAAGAGACTAATACCTCGGGTAATAGTCTAGAAATGGACAAAATTGAGAATAGTCGGAAAGAGACAAATACCTCGGGTAATAGTCTAGAAATGGACAAAAATTGAGAATAGTCGGAAAGAGACAAATACCTCGGGTAATAGTCTAAAAATGGACAAAAATTGAGAATAACCGTAAAGAGACAAATACCCAGGGTAATAGTCAAAATGAGACTATTACTTGAAATGATGGTAAGTGAAGGGGTATGCGGCATGTATATAGACTGTAGGTCGGTTTAGTCTCGTTATACTCGTTAATTGGTTCTATGTTGATTATTAGGTAGTCGGGAATACTTGCAAAGCTCGGTAACTTGCGTTATCATTTGTTGGTAAGCCGTACCAAGGTAAGATACACTACTTTGACACGCTGGGGGATTCAACGAAAAGCTGGTTTCAAATCATAAATACTTCCATTTGGTATCTTTATATTGCATGTGGGCTTATGGGGTTACACGGGAGGTATTATGGGTTATGTAGTTGACCATGAGACCTGAAATGCAGTCCCTAATGTAGTGAAATGAAGTATTGCTTAATGTAGCGTATGGTTATGCAGTTTATGTAGTATTACGAAGTATCTCATTATGCATGAAATGTAGAAATGAAGTTGATGTGTGATATATGCATGCTTACATGGCTTGTACACCTAGCTCACTAGACTTATTAGGTTGCCATGTCACTTGCACGTTTAAGGATCCAAACGTAATGAAGATAAAGTGTGTGAATGTCTAGGAATGTGTGTTACCTAGACTATATGTGTGTGACGGTTTAGGAATGTGTGTTACCTAAACCATATGTGTGAAACCGAGCTCGTAAATATAATACAGGGAAAGTGTTAAGCTTAACCCATACTGTTCTTAGCCGGACGAGTGCGTTAACGTAGTTGTTGCTTGGGTGGCTCCTTGCAACATGGTCATTATAATGCAGGGCGAGTAATACGAGGGGTTTGACCAACCTCCACATACGGATTACTCTTGGATTGGCTTGCCATTCCTTAACGACGAAGTATGACTCGCCTTTTGGTGAAGCATCTAGTCGGGTGTGACTTATGTTACACTTATATGCAGTTAACGAAGATATGTGTGATAATGTGTGAATAAAATGAAGGATATGCACATTTAGGGGGATTCACCCTAATTGATATGAAGTTGATATGCAGTTATGTGTGAACGTGTGATGTGTGTTGTGCCTAAATAAACTTGTCTAATAATGAAGATTGTTTTAATTGGACGAATGTCCTAATAACATAGTGTTATCTTACTTAGCTAATTCGTTTAA